>SKCR01021659.1:0-261635 GCA_019454045.1 Zanthoxylum bungeanum
TTTGCATCTTTTGCTTTAGCTTTTGTAAAACATTTGCTACGTGTGTGGTTTGTGTTTGATCTTTGGTATGGGTCATGTCTTACCAAGATTCTTTTTGTTTCCTCCTCCAGCCTATATAAGGATGATGGTTTTCATTTTGTATTCAGACGAAAATTAAGCTTGAATATTACTAAAGTTTGCTTACATGAGTGTTCATTAAACTTCTCCCTCTCTTATCGAAAGCCAAAGTTCTATGTATACCTCATAGTCCTCATTCCTCTTTGAAATCATCGTGGTATTTGAAGATCTTCACTGGTATTAAATGATTTGATCCTTTTCTGGTCTCTGTAGTAGAAAAGAATTATTAGGTGTGTTCACGGGTCGGGTCGGGTCGGGTTTTTTGAAATTTTGTGAGACCCAATCGGGTCGGGTCACGAGTCGGGTCACGCGAAGGTGGAATCCGATCAGGTTCGGGTAGGGTCGGGTCGTCAGGTCATTAAAAAAATAAATTTTTTTAATGAATTAATTATTTTGAAATATAAATATTAGTTATTTTATGTCCCAAAAATTATCATATATATAAAATTTTAATACAAAAAAATAATAAACAAATTAAATAATAGTAAAAACTTTAAAAAAATAATAAAAATTTTAAGAAAAATAATAAAAATTGTAGAAAAATAATAAAAATTTTAGAAAAATAATAAAAATATTATAGGGTCGGGTCGGGTTTTAGTATCAAACCTGTTGCCTAACCCGAAAATTTTGGGTCGGTCGGGTCGGGTCAGGTTGAAATTTTACAAATTTTTTTTTGAACCTGCGCGGGTCGGGTCACGTCGGGTTGGGTTGTGAGTTGACCCGACCCTATGAACACCCCTAAGAATTATACAACCACTCAGACATCGGTTCTTTCTCATATACTTTCAAGTTTTTCTATATTTCCAAGACATCAATACCCTCTTATATACTATCAGTTTGAACTATACTTCCAAGGCATTGGTATCAGATTCATCCTCCCAGTTTGTTACACAGTAAGTAAGTCAGGCAAAAGAGCATACTCACAGAGGACCATTAGGCCATGGAGAGCCGTAGAGTGTCCAATAATGAGAAGGCGTGAGCTTGACAGCCCGAACGTTTCATTCTAAGTTGGATGAAGACGTACCCATATAGTTCCTAATCTTGAGTGTTCATTCTGAGAAATATAAGAAAGTATTCAGGTAGTTCCTGGTCTTGAGTGTTTCATTCTGATTATTATGAGTCATAACCCAAGGAGGTTCATTCTGAAACCGGAACCGAATGAAACACTTGTCACTAGGAACGTTTCATTCTATCTTGGTCTTGAGATATGTAAGGAGGTTCTGCTACAGAGCTCCCAACCCCTGCTCTTATGTGCCATCATTCATAAAAATACTTGTCATTAGACACAGCCACGGTTCCGATTTGGAACCGAAACCGAATCAGTTGGAACTGAACGGTTCCAACCGATTCCAATTCTGAAACCGGAACCGAATTTGTTCAGTTTGGTTAGGATTCGCCCCTAGCCGAACCGAACGGAACCAGACGATTCTAACGGTTCGAACCGAAACTGTTCGATTCCACCGGTTCTACGGTTCCAACCGAAATCGAATAGTTCTGGTTGGAACCGTTGAAGCCCAACGGCTCCCTGCCCTGAAAAAATGTATTTTTTAAGGGTAATTACTAAATTACCCTCAATAACATTAATAAAACGGCTAGTTTTATGTGCATTTTAGGTATCACAAAAACAATCCAAAAATGTATAAATATGGGTCATTCTTCATTTTTTCAACACACAAATTCTCAATTCTCTCAATTTCTACAATTATCTCATTCTCAATTCTCTTATCTTCAATTTCTCATTCTCATTTCTCAATTATCTCATTATTCAATATTTATAAAAAAAATGGCAAGCTCATCTGAGAACACCATGTCCAATGTGCCAATCTAAGAGAGCAGACAAAGTATCGGTACACGGAGAATATAAGTTAAAGCTCGATCCTCCGATATTTTCAAAATTCATTTTCATTTAGTCGATATTGAAAATAATGGTCCAAGAGTAATATGCAACTATTGTGTTGTATCTTACAAATTTACTGACAGCTATGACAATATGAACAAGCACTTGGATAGACATCATGCCGCTGAAATTAGACTTGATACAATGCAAACTCAAATGGGCAGGTACGCATCATCTAGTAGAGGTACGAGTTCTTTAGATTTATTTAAATATTCTGATGTTAAAAATAGAGAATAATTTGCTAAATTTACTTGTATGATGCATATTTCTTTAAGTTTTGGTAAAAAATTAATTTTACTAATTACGTTCGAAATGCTTTAAATCATGTTGCTTGTAGAATGACTAGAAATACAACAAAACGTCAAATTTTTAAATCATACAAATATGGTAAAATTATTTTAAATGAAATATTTAAAGATATTAAAAGTCGTCTTTCTATTTGTTTTGATATTTGGAGTGGCCATTGTCAAACACTCTCATACATATGTGTGACTTGTCATTGGATTGATGCATCATGTAACATGCAAAAATGACTTATTGTATTTAGAATTTTTGATCAGCAACATACTGCACAAAATATTTATAGAATGATTAAAGTAATTTTTTATTAATATGATTTATTAGGTAAAATTTTAACAATTGGTTTTGACAATACATCTGCAAATACTGCATCAATTAGATATTTAAAAGAAATATGCCAACCAAATTTAGGGGGTCGATTTTTTCATGTTCGTTGCACATGCCATGTCCTTAATTTATGTGTTCAAGATGATCTGAATTATTTAGAACCTTACATTGATCCTATTAAGATTGCATTTAATTGTATTTGGTCATATTCTCAAGTTAGGAGAAAATGAGCCAAGTTTTATAAATTAAATGATGTTAAAGCGGTAAAATTTTCATGCGATGTTCCAACACGTTGGAATCCAACTTATTTTCTTTTACGTCAAGCTTTCCAATACAAATATATATTATGTAGTTTTTTTCCAATATGTTCAACATATCACAGTTTTGCCTAGTCAATGAGATATTTGTGAAAAAAATTAGAACTTTTAAAAGTTTTTAATAATGCTACAAATGTTTTTAGCAGAGTTTATTATCCTACAATAAATTTATTTCTTGTTAAAAGTTTGAATATTGTTGTTACTCTATCTGAGCATGCTGAAAGTTCTGATCCTAATGATATTGTTTTAATTGAAGCTATTTCAGTTATGAAGCGAAAATGATTGGTTTATTTTAAAGATATTCCATTACTTTATCTTATTGCCACAGTTTTTGATCCTAGATTTAAAATAAAAGGTTTGAATAGTGGCTTACTAGATTATTATACATATTGATGAAATTAATATTACAAGAATAATAGATAAAATAAAAATTAATTTAATAGATTTTATTTAATGATTATGTTAGTAGATATACCTTGCAATCATTAGAACAATCTAGTAGTGAACCCGTAATACATTCAAGACTTAGTTTAGGTTATCGTTGGTTACTACAACAAAAAAAAAAGGATAACACGACTAATAACCCAGAATTGAATAATTATTTATTTATCAATTTCGAGTTTCCTACTGAAAGTTTAGTGCGTAAAATTTTTCAAGTACTTGACTGGTGGAACCGACATCAAAATATCTATCATGTTTTATCAATTATTGCTAAAGAGGTACTGGCAACACTTATTTCCACTGTTGTGGTTGAGCAAGTTTTCAGCTTATGAGACAATATTTTGGAAGCGAGACAGTCTTCATTACATCCAAGCACTTTAGAAGCAACAACATGTGTGAATGATTAGACCCGAGCTGATCTGAGGCAACAGGAAGATGCCCCCGATGACTTTGAAGACTTGTTCGATAATACATCTGCAAATGCAAGCGGAACGAGAGTTGAAGGATCAACATGCACTGATAATGATGATGATTAATTGATGAGTAAATAATTGTAATGATGAACTATCTTAAAAATATAATAGAATTATGTGAGCTTTGATTCCTCTCACCCGTGGAGGATACGTAAACAACTTAAGTTTTTAAAAATGTAAATTCAAGCTCTTTAATTTTATTTTTAATTTAATGTAATCTAAATTCAATTCAAATTCATAATTTAAAATAAATTCTTTAATCTCATTTTTTTTTAAAATCATTATTAAATTTTTTTCTTAAAAAAAAAACTAAAAGGGAACCGGAACGGTTCTGTTCGGTTCCGATTCCGAACCGAACCATTGGTCGGGTCTACTTGTCACATCATCCGCACATGTTTTTGAAGATATAATTCATATATTTGTATATATATATATATATATATATATAATGTTTTGTCAAATTTATAATATGAGTTTATCTTCGGTTTAAAATATACATAAATAAATCTATAATTTAATTTAAAAAAATAGTGAGACTCGTGAACCTGTCAAATGTGTGTGTGTATTTTTTTTTTTGATATATCATATCCATTGTAATTTGAACATAAGACCTCACGTTTAATTTACAAAATAATCAACCTAGTTTTACTATTAGGTCTTTATGAATCAACAAGATCTAAATTCAATTTTTTTCCATATCTCTCCCAAAATAGATTGCAAGACATTTCAATATTGTTTAATTTCCTAAGATTAAGGGACTTATATGGTACAAATAGAGAAATTATAACTTTACATAATAAATTGTAAGACTTATGGAGCTGGATGTTATTATTTGTTGTGCCCCTTTTTCTCTAAAAGATGGTTGGAATAATTCTTTAGTGTAACCGACGTATGAGTCACGTGATATCACAAACAAATTAAGAAATTACATATATGATTTAATATTCATTTTTAATATTTTTTTTAATATTTTAACACGCATGACAATAAATTATTGTATTGTTGCACGGATGACGTGATACAATTATTGTATAGTAAATTTAGATAAATTAGAATGGTATTTTTGGTAAGATTGCGATATTTTTCCCATTCAAATTTTTGAATTTATTATTTTCGGAAAATAAAAATTTGTTAGCTGTCCATCACACTTATTATTATTATTTTATGGGAATATCAGATTTTACAGGTAACATATTATATTTTGATTTTCATATTTCATATTTATTCTAGCAAGCTATTTATCCCCCTTTTAATTTAGGCCGTGGGATTTCCGAAAATAAATCTATGGAGCATAATAATAAATATAAGTAGGGCCTCTTCATTAAAATCGTTCAATTTCTAAGATGCAAATTGAATAAATACTCGTTATCCACAATTTAATTGTTATAATCATCTGGCACCGTCCTCTTCATTTCACACAACAATAACAACCTCCATTATTTTATTTGTATGTCGGTTCTTTGCCTTCATTAGTTTCTCATTAATTATATAAAATTTAAAATTTTATATTATTTTTTCGTTAATTGATTTTATAGATCTTGATATTAAAATATAACAATCAATTTATGATCAATCAAGTATTATTTTATTATAAATATAGTAGTGGTATTTAATATTTTAAAATTTACAATATCTAATTATTATTTTATTATAAATTTAGTAGGGAAACATAATAAATCAAAGTAAGATTTAATTTTTACAAAAAATTAATAAATATTCTTCATTTTAATAAAAATAAATCAAAATTACCTCATTAATAAATCAAATTTTTTATTATTTTATATAATATATTTTAATAAAATTTCGGATTAAACGAAGCAACCTCCTTATTCTTTTTTTTTTTTTTGAAAGAAGTCCTTATTCGATTCTTAACAACTCTTCTACAGATATATTTCATTCTAGATGAAAAAAATTCTTATTTATTTATGAATAGGTAAAAGATAGTGACAAGACAAATAAACTAATCATGATTTGCTTAAAGATGCTTGGAAACACAAACTTCAAGGATAAAAGAGTCCAATGCAATGTGGAAAATTATCATTCACTACAGAAGTCTTGTGTGTGTGACAAATGATTAATTATATCCCGCACGGCGCGCACATACCTTTGACATTTGGACCTCCAAAAACGTAATAAATATTAATATAAAATAAAATAAATTCCTATTTTTTCAACCCATCAACACTAACCCTTAGTTCTCTGCTCTCAAGCAGCTGTGAGGCAGCCGCCGACCATCGGCAGCACAACCCCCCTCTCCTCCTTCCTCCTTTTTTCTTTTTCCATTTTCTTTCTTCTATTCCCTCTTCCTTCATCTCTTTCTACTTCTTTTATTTTGTTTTTTTGTTTTACCATTTCCCTTTGTTTTTTGTTATCCAAATCTTCATGGATCCGTGACTCCACCCATTTGTGGTGGTAGATTTCCAATCTTATGTTGGACTTTTATTTTTGTTTTGCAAGAGTAGTCTTTTCATCAATCGATAGAAAATCTGTACGAGGAATATGGTAGATCCAACTTTGGAAGTGAAGACTGAGTTTTGAAACTTCCTTACATATTTTTTTTTTCTTATAATAGATTATATATTGGCCGTTGTAGGACTTTGTATTTAACAATACTAGCAAAGTTGGGACATTCAGGCCAATCTGTAAAAGCCTCCAGCTCATTCAGAAGATTTCGGTTTGAATATGATTTCTGATATGAACAATTTTGGAGGATGTGCGATATATGGTTTTATGTTGTTAGGCTTCATCCTAACTAGGTTCGAGTTTTAGGATTTTCTAAGTTTGTAATCGAGCCGAAATGACCGCATATTTACATCCTTATGACGTTTTATTTATGAAATCTTTCATTATCTTTAAAAAAAAAAAACCAATTTGATAATATAGGCGAATATTGCTAGCAGGCTTCTCTCTTATTAGAACACATCTTATGAATATTAAAAAGTGTACACTTAATAACAGAGAAACTAATCATTTTACACTTATAATTTCATTAATCCCATTAATTTAGCACATTTGTAAAATAATAATTATATTTAAGTTTTATATATTTTTATTGTGATTTTTATTTATTGTATATGTAAAATACTGTTTCAGATGCTCAACAGGAAAAATGGATATGAGATCTGAATTACAGGACTCAGAAAACCCAAAAGAGTGACAGCTCAATTCAAATCGGACTTGGAAAACATTCACCGTGTTTAGATTGGTATTAAAATGAGTTTATAATGTATTTACTCACACATATATTTTATTATTATTATTATATTTATATAATATATATTTTGGAGGACCCATCAAGATTTTATATATAAAATAATATATATATATATATATATATATATATATAATAAAGGAGAATGGTGTTGGAGGAAAGAGAGTGTATCCAACGGCTCTCTTTATGTGGCTTAATTGACGGCCAATATCATTTCATTGGTAATTTGAGGAAAAAAAGTGAATTGATTGATGGAAATGGTCAAAAATTTTCAAATTTTCAAATTAAAAAATAGAAAGTTAAAATAAAATCATTTAATTAAAATAAAATCATTTAATTATGTAACATTGTGCCGTAGGCACGGGCCAAATACTGTAACACCGTGCCGTAGGCACGAGCAAAAATTGTAACACCGTGCCGTAGGTACGGGCCAAATACTGTAACACCGTGCCATAGGCACAGACAAAAATTAGTATATATATATTTTGGAGGTCCTACCAATATTATATATATATATATATATATATATAATATTATTATAATATATTAATATAATATATTAATTAAAATAAAATAAAATAAAAAAGAAAAAGGTTGCCATCACCTTTTGATGGATGGAAACCTTTGGAAAAACATATTATTATATAATAAAAAAACAAAGAAGATTAACAAGTTGGAGGATGTTGAGCCCTCTACTGTAAATAAAGGTGCTCAACACCTCAATTCTTCAGCAAAATTTTCATGCTCTCTCTGAGATTTCGTGGAAAGCAGTTCTTATGTGTTTTATTGTTTTCAAGTTTTGTTGTAATTTTTTTCTTTCAATAATAAAATTATGCATGTTTTTATTCAAATCATAAATAGCTAATTTAATCATGTCGGGGTAAATGTTGAAACTCTTAATATGATAATATAGATTAATCTTATTTATATTATAATATATGAATTGTAATTTAAAGACTAATATTTAATTTAAATATGGATTAATTATTGGCAAATTTTGTTACCTCATATATGGCTGGTTTTATTTATTTGGCATAATTGAGTACCTAATTGGGTTTGTTATAAAAAAAATATTATCACTGCCTTTATGATTGGTTTTATATGTTTTGACATAATTAATTCTTGAAATAAATTAACTGGATAATAATGACAATTTATATATTATAAAAAATATCTAAATTTGAAATATTAAAAATGAATCTCCTAACCCCCAGCATTATATTTTATTGTTATAGTCCAATTTAAAATTATAAATCACTTTAAACAATTCAATCTTTTTATTTTCACTCGAATAATTATTTTATTTTACTAAATCTATTCCCCTATGGATCGACCCCGAACTTACCGGGTTATTTATTATTTCGACACTCTTATACTTGGGAGTAAAGAACCATTTTGTGAGTGTGTCAAGTTTTAGGTGTTGTTGCCGGGAAAATATAATTTAGTAGATAGAATAATAATTTAACATCATTTTTTTTTTTTTTTGCATTTCCTTTCTTTTTGTTGTATTTTATGCATGTCGCTTTTTCTTCTTCTTTGCATTTGTGTAGATCCAATATATCTTGATTAATCCTAAATGAATCATGAACCTAGACATCCCACATATAGAAAAATCTTGTATTTGATTCTTCAAGGTTACAAGAGACATAAAACTCAATTAAAATATAGTTTGGACTTTACCAAAGAATTTCTTGAACCATCCTCATTTAGAGATTCTTCCATAATTTTTTTGTGAGAACCTAATTCGAAAAATTGAGACAGTTGAACAAGAAATTCAATTGAGATCTGAATTGACAAGAATCAGATGATTTTTTAGATCTAATCATTACATTTGTTTTTTTCCTTTTGTCATTTTTTTTATCACTTGTTATTATTATTATTTTTTCTTTTTGTAAGTATTGCATTTGCATATTTAAATTTTAGCATATAGTATGCATTTAGGTTGCATGAGATATTGGTCTCGATCATCTAACAGTAGATTAATTAAAGAGTCTCCATAATCTTCATCGTCAGTCAAAATGGCTGAGAACCGAAATGAAAATCCACCTAGCCGAGATGAAAATTCAAGTGATTAGGTAGAACTTGATTCTCAGCATGGCAATCTTAATCATCATATGACACTCAGAGAATTCATGAATCTCATTAGGATAATATCACCATCTTGCAATGTTTTCCCTCCAGATGCATCACATTTCAATTTTAAACTAGACATCATCTAATTTTTAGCCACAGTCCACGGTCTAGAATCATAAAAATTTTATCAGCATTTAAGGGAATTTGAAGAGGTATGAATACTTGCACATACCAAAATTGTAGCATGAATATAATTCGAATCAAGTGTTTTCCATTTTCTTTAAAGAATAAGGCTAAAATTAGGCTGCAAAACCTTAGGTCAGAATCCATCAGAACATGAGATGATTTGTAAGAGCGATTTCTGAAAAAATTATTGCCCTCTCACAAGACAAAGTTTTTTAAGAGGAGAATCACAACAGACACGCTCAAAAAGTGGTTCTTTACTCCCAAGTATAAGAGTGTCAGAGTAATAAAATAACCCGGTAAGACCGGAGTCGATCAACAGGGAATAAATTTAATAGGATAAAATAATAATTTGAGTAAAAATAAAAAGACTTAATTTGCTTGAAGTGATTGGAAAATTTAAATTGGATTGCAATAATAAAATAAAATGCTGGAGTTAGGAGATCCACTTTCAATATTAAATTTAGAAATCTCATTTGTTATAATATATAACTTGTCAATATTACTCAATTAATTTACTTTAGGAATTAATTATGCCGAAGCATATAAAACCAGCCAAAAGGGCAGTGATAACTTTTGTCTATAACAAGTTCAGTTAGGTACTCAATTATGCCAAATAAATAAAACCAGTCATATAAGCGATAACAAAATTTGTCAATAGTTAATCCATATTTAAATTAAATATTAATCATTAGATTACAATTTATATATTATAATATAAGTGAGATTAATCTAAATTTTCATATTAAAAGCTTCACCTTTTACCCCAGCAAAAAGAAATTAGCTACTCATAATTTTAAATAAAAACATACATAATTTTATTATTGAAAGAAAAAAAAAATTATAAGAAAGCTTTAAAAAAATAAAACACAGAAGAGCTAGAAATCCATATTTTTTCAGAGAAAACTATGGAAATCTGACTGAAGAAAATGAGGTACAGAACACCTCTTACGAATGCAATTGCATTCTCCACCAAACATGCTCCATGTTTGGTGACATGTTTGGTGGCAATCCATTTCGGTGGATTGCCATCAAACTTATTAAATTTTATTTTGTTTTTTTTTTATTTGACAATGACTTTTACATATAATACACTTGGATTCTTCGTCAATTTCAGTCTTGAAAATCTCGGAATTAGAAAATCTTATGAACTTCAAAATTATGGAAATCTGACTGAAGAAAATGAGGTACAAAGCACCTCTTACGAATGCAATTGCATTCTCCACCAAACATGCTCCATGTTTGGTGGTATGTTTGGTGGAAATCCATTTCTGTGGATTTCCATCAAACTTATTAAATTTTGTTTTGTTTTGTTTTTTTTATTTGACAATGACTATTATATATAATACACTTGGCTTCTTCGTCAATTTCAGTCTTGAAAATCACAGAATTATAAAATCTTATGAAAGTCAAAGTTGTAGATCTTGGAGTCTTCTTTCATCTGGAACTGAAATCACTTCAATCTGATATCGGAGTAAAGAGTTATCGCCAAAATACGAAAATTATGCAGGGTTGGAATTTCCAAATTTGTACACTGTTAGAACGCCCTATAACCCTATTAAATTTTCGGCCTCCAAAATCCAAATGTCAAGTCCATTTTTCTATATATGCATCCAACGTATTATTTCACCTACATAAAAGATAAAAATCACAATAAAAATATATAAAACATAAATTTAATTAATATGCTAAATTAAGGGGATTAATGAAACTATAAGTGTAAAATGATTGATTTTTTTTTAATAAATGTGTATTTTTTAGTGTTCATCACACCCCAACTAGTTTATTACTAGTCCTTAGTAATTTAAGGGAAAAAATTTAAAAAGACAAATTCTTATCCAAATTAATAATTGTTTTATTTCTTTCTAAATGATCAAACAAGTAAATTCTTCTGTACTTTTTACCATTCTTCCATACGCACATAAAATAAAGTATTAATCAATTCATTGTGCCCATAATATTCACAGGTCTCGTTGAAAAGAAAGTAATATTTTTGTCCTAAAATTAATTTAGAGTTCACATTTTTTGGCAATGAAAGTTTATTTATAAATACAAAAATATTTTTTTTTTAAAATAATACATCTTCAATTCTTGTAACGAGCTTTGGGTCAGTGACTCCCAAACCAGTTGGCTTTAGGGCACTAGGTGTTAAGACACCCTTACAGACATAATTGCTCGGATCTCAGATATTAAAAATAAAAAGTGTCTGAATTCCTTAAGCTTTCTATTTAACCCATGTAATGAGCTTTGTGCCAGTGACTTCCAGACCAGTTGCCAATAGGGCACTAAGTATTAAAACACTCATACGGACTTAATTGCTCGAGTTAGAGAGGCTACGAAATCGAACTTATTCACACATTTTTTCTTCTTTTTCTTTTTTTTTACAAACTCGAGTTTTACCGTTTTACGCGAACAATCACTGCTTATTGAGGCAAGATGTCCGGTTACTAAGTAAAAGCATGATTATATTTTTTTTGAATTAAAACACTAATTCCACTGCCTTTAGGTGCTACCTCCAACAAACTAGAGAACTGAATATTACAAAATTTTCACTTACAACCCATGTTTATATGAAAATCAAATTTAATTAATATTATGGAGAATTCACGAACTTAAATGATTAAAAAAGAAATGAACAAAAATAACTTGTTATGAATTATTTTGCGATGCGTCTTAGGAGTAAAAACTCATTACACTGCCATCTCCGAACAACAATTCTACTTGCTTAGTCAAAAATTTATTGTTAGTTTGTGTGTAGTTTTTTCTTTTGAAAAACGCAAAAGAAAACTTACACAAAATATTTTTTTTACACACAAAATAACAACAAAAAAACATGGGGTTTGTCCATATCACGGGGTTTGAAACATAGAGGTTGATTTCCTACTTCTACTAGGGTTTAACACCCCAAGGTAGACAAGTAGTGGAAATGATGTGTAATGATGAGTTTAGGGACAAAAGTCCGAAGATGCACTAGATTATCTAGAACATATAACAGAGAATGCAAAACATTTGGACACAGTTGGCACTTAAGAGTCATATGTAAAACCACAGTCATATGGTAGATGCATGTTTAGCCTTAGAGTGTGTTTGGTTAGGGGGTTTTGGAGGGGAGGGGAGGGGAGGGGATGAATTATTTTAAATTTTGTTTGTTTGGTTCAATTTTTTGAAGGGGAGGGGAGGGGAGGGGAGCAAAATCCCTCCTAAGTCAATTTTAGCTCCCCTCCAAAAGTGGGGGGTTTTGGAGGGGAGAGAAAGTGATGAATTAAAATTTTAAATGTAATTACTAAATTATCCATACTTATATTGTTTTACTTTTATTTATAACATGCTATAAGGATAAAATAGTAAATTAGTTTTAAAATCTCTTCCCAATCAAACATATATTTAATTAAAAACCCTCATCTCCCCTCCCCTCCCCTCCTTTGAACCAAACATATATTTAATTAAAATCCCTCCCCTCCCTTCCCCTCCCCTCCATTAAAATCCCTCCCCTATCCTCCCCTTCGTTGAACCAAACAGACCCTTAGGGAATATCATAACCTTTCTGCTAAATATGCATCTCTAGATAAAAAAAATTGAGGCTTTAGAAATGAGGAAGAGTGATAATGTCATCTTCATAAGTTTAAAAATTTTAAACTACGATTTCGCCCGAACAGTGCTTCTTCCGCTGCGCCTCCCTAATTTGACCAAAACAAAAATGGTATCAGAGCGAGTCTGATCCTGGACACCCGATATGATTAACCCTTTAAAATTCAATGTTTAATTTAATCATTACTTAATACAGGCATGTGTTTATTTAATTTGATTAAATAAAGTAAAAGCATCTTTTGTTAGAAAATCCTCGTTTAAATAATGTTTTAAGAAAGTGACTATTATTAGGAATACTTGTTTCTTCGTCCTCCTTGTCAATTCAGTGTAAGTGTTCCTAGAACATGCCAAGATCGTCTAAGAGTGATTTGTGTGTGAATATTAAAGAGAGTTGCGGAAAAACTCACATTGCTTGGTAGCGAAAATTCAAGACTTTCATGGATGTGTAGAAGCTCAAAGCCTTAAAATTGAATTCCAAACTCATGGATTAGTTTCCTTATCACCTCATTTGTCTCTTTAAAGTGCTAGCTTTGTAGAATTTTGCAACAAAATTCCATGGAGGGAGAGAGTGTTTCACTGAAAAAATGAGATAATGAAGACGATGAAGTGATGTGAATAGTAACTTCATATCAATTTCCAAAATTGACTTGCCTTTATATATCAAGGTTGTGTTGGACTTGGTTGGAGTGTATAAAAAGCAATCTAAGCTTTTTCAACCAATTAACAACTTCCATCAAGTGTCAAACACTTTGATGTAAGTTGGTGGGCCCCACTATAAATTTCAAATTTAAGTCGGACAATCCAACACGCAACTACACTCGGGTCCGGGTTCGTTTAATTCCGAATTAAATGAATTGCCGTTGCGACTTAATTAAATCCAATTTAATTAAATAATAATGTCTCGCAATATTATTACTAAAGTCGCTTACGAATTAATTATAAATTAATTCGTTCGCTTGAATTAAAATCCAATTTTAATTCCGTGTTGAAATCTAATTTCAATTAATATATCTGATATATTATTTTAGCCCAAATAAATAAATTAAATAGAAAAATTCAAATTCACTAATAAATTTATTTTACCAATTAATTCCAAATTAATCACGTTCTCTCTTCTCGACGAATTTAATCCCAGATAAATTCTCGACGCAATTAATCCCAAATTAATTCTTTCTCTGTTAATTAATCTCAGATTAATTCTTACCGTAATTAATCCCAGATTAATTTTCCATCTCATAATTAATCCTAGATTAATTCTGTTCGAGTCAAATCTCATCGGTGAATCTTCGGGAAGTGACCCAAGAGATCCCTGGATATATTGACAGTAAATATAGTCATCGGACTATCCGAACACGTGCGTACTCGGTACCACGTTCCTACCGATTTACAAGACATGGTTGGCTTCTAGCAAAGCACCGTGCCTACCCAATTCTCCAGAAATATTCTTTAAAGGAATATATAATCTTTGTCAGGCGTAGTATACGTAGTATTGCGTATAACGATCTAGTATCGATATCACATGCTAGGCCTAGGGATGGAATTGTGTATGCCCCGTACGAAACATATATCAGATCTCTGGTAACTAGTCTCTATAATCGGATAATCATGACCTAGTCATATTATCCCGATGATTGCAGTACTTAAGAGTACTAGTTCCGTATCATACGTGATCATCATCTCCATATGATTGAAGTGATACTTCCATCTTGACATCACACCCAATACACTAAGATTCTGAGTATACCAAGAAGAGGCGTACACAGAACCTGTTAAAGCCCCGGAGGACCAAAACCAAAGTATACTGATTGTCGCAAGTATTAGCGATGCAAGTCTCAGGTTAAGACCAAATACATCTACCCTGATTCGGATTCCCATAGACACATAGTCATACTACCAATGGGATTCCGATGGGTCTATCCAGAGCAAAGCTGTTTCCGTATCATCGGTAAAGAGAACCTCCTATTACACTTGCATTAGTATCCAATACCAAAATATATGAGAACTATGCCGTTACGTTTCCATAACACGCACAAGTGTAATACTAGCTTATTCCGCATTATCGATGTCCAGTCTCGATAATACTACGACTAGGGATATTTAATGATTAAACCTTACGTGGATTAATACTGTCTAATATCTTATTAATTCGGTACTAATCATATGGACTTTTATCATTTACATATTCCGGTAATCCAATTACAAATGATAAAAGAGAAATTTCCTTTGTCACATAGTTAATTTGTACAACAACACCATGTTCTGTACAAATAGTGATGCTATAGGTCATAATTTTCCAACAATCTCCCACTTGGCCTATATCCAATCACTCAAGTTTCCTACACCTGAACTATGTACGGGTCGCTCAAACTTCTGTTGAGAAATAACTTTCGTCAGCGGATTTGCAATGTTATCAACTGATGCATTTTATTTGATCATCACATCGCATTGATGTATGATCTGACGAATAAGATGAAATAGTCGAAGTATATACTTGGATCGTTGATGAGATCGTGGTTCCTTAGCCTGTGTTGTAGCCCAGCTCAGCTACTAACAGAACTACATCTAATCCAATTAGGATTATATAGATCCAAAATGCTTCTTTTGTTGCCTCAGCTGCATCAATGTTCCGCTTTTTGTTATTTATTCGGCAACAGTATCTTGCTTGGAAGATTTCCAGCTCACTGTTCTGTTATTCAAACTAAATATGTACCCTTATTGCGACTTAAAGTCGTCTTTGTCGGTTTGGAAACTTACAGCGGTGAACCTAGTCACCTCAAGTTCTTCCTTCCCCATATTCCCAAAAGCATCATTAGTTCGTCCAAGATACTAAAGGATGTTCTTTACATCAATCCAGTGACCATCACCTGGATTGGCCTTATAACGTCTACATATACTCAAAACATATGAGACATCAAATCACATACATTTCAAAAACGTACGAGCTCTGGAAGGGTTGTCAGTAGCTTTCTAGATCTATCCCAATAGATATTTATTCCTAGAATAAAGCCTGCTTCTCCCAGGTATTTCATGGAGAATTTTAATGAAAGCCAAGCTTTCACCGATTGTTAACATGAGAATTTTATTTCCAAAAAATAATACATCATCAATGTATAGGACAATCATTGTCAGTACGCTCTCACTAACCTTCTTATATACACAAGAATTATATTCATTTTGAATAAAACCATATTGTAATATGATCTCATCAAAACATTGTTGGGAAAATCTACGGTCTCGAGGATCGGATAAAGTAATGAAACATACGTGCGAATACATCAAAGAAGTTGCGGAATACTCACAATGATCAGTTGAGGCGATGCGGTGAAGAACAAAACTTTTTATGCCCTTTGAAACTCCTCCAAGGCTCACGGCAGTGGGCTGTTTTGGCACTCCATTTTCGGTCCAAGCTCCAAGATTTTTGGGTGGTGATTCCAAGCTCACAAGTGAGTTTCCCTATCACCTTTGTATGTCTCCAAATGTGTGCTAGCACTTAGGAATTTTTGCCACAAAAATTCCTTAATTTCTCCTTGTCATTCACGGCAAAACCAGTGAAGAGAGGAAGAAAATTCAGCCCCTTGGACGTGAATGAGAGAGGAGAGAAGAGAGAAAATGTGTTGTGTGATAAGTGTTGGTGGTTGGATGAATTTGTGTATCTAATACACAAATATTGAATTCAAAATTCAATTACCAAATTTTTGGCTTTCCAAAAGTCAAAGGCTTTAATGCCAACCACCTCCATCAATCAATCAAGTGAAAAATTGTCACATCACTGAAAGTGACAAGTGATTTGACGATTGATGTGACTAATGATTTAACGCTTGATGTGACTTGTGGGCCGCACTTAAATTCACAATGCGAGTGGCCCGCAAACACTCCCGGGCTCGGGTTCGCTAATTCCAAATTAAAAAATTTTCCGTTACGACGTAATTAAATAATTATGCCTAGCAAAATCACTATTCACATCGCTAACGAATTAATTCTAAATTAACTCGTTTGCCCGAATTAAATTCTAAATTTAATTCCGCGTCGAAATCCAATTTTGTATAACATATCAAATATATTATTTTATAGATTAATTCCAAATTAATTGTTATCTCTCTTTTAACAATATTTTATCCCAGATAAAATATCTCCGCAATTAATCCCAGATTAATTTTCTCTCTCATCAAATTAATCCCAGATTAATAAAGTTCGAGTCATACGTCATCGGTGAATATTCGGGAAGCGACCCACGAGATCCCCGGATATGTTGGCAGTAAATCCGATCGTCGGACTATCGAACACGTACGTACCTAGTACTACGTTTATAACGATTTACAAGACAAGGTTGGCTTCTACCAAAGTGCCATGCCTACCCAATTCTCCAAAAATATCCTTACAGGAATATGTGATATATATCAGGCGTAATATACGTAGTACTGCGTATTTCAATCCAACATCTGATATCACGTGCTAGGCCTGGGGTTGGAATTGTGTCTGCCCCGTACGAAGCACATATCGGATAAACATGACCTAGTCATAATATCCCGATAGCTGCAGCATATAAGAGAACGAGTTATGTATCCTACGTGATCATCATCTCCATTATTACTGGAGTGATACTTCCATCTCGACATCACACCCAATACACTACGATTCTCAATATACCCAGAAGAGGCGTACACAGAACCTGTTAAAGCCCTTGACGACCAAAACCAAAGTACATTGATTGTCGCAAGTATTAGCGGTGCAAGTCTCAGGTTAAGACCAAATACACATACCCTGATTCAGACTTCCATAGACACATAATAATACTACCAATGGAATTCCAAGGGGTCTATCCAGAGAGAAGCTGTTTTCCGTACCATCGGTAAAACACAACCTCCTACTACACTTGCATGATTATCCTATACCCAAATATATGAGAACTATACCGTTATGCTCCCAGAACTCGCACAAGTGTAATACTAGTCTATTCCGCATTATCGATGTCCAATCTCGATAATACTACGACTAGGGATATTTAATGATTAAACCTTCATGAATTGATACTATCTCATATCATCTCAATCCAGGAACTAATCATATGGACCTTTCATCATTTATACATCTTGCTGATCTAATCACAAATGATAAAAGAGAAATTTCCTTTGTCACATAGTTAATTTGTACAACAACACCATGATCTGTACAAATAGTGACGCTATGGGTCATAACTGTCCAACAATCTCCCACTTGGCCTATAGCCAGTCACTCAAGTGTCCTACACCTGAACTATGTACGGTTCGCTCAAATTACTAAGAAAAGACTTTCGTCAGCGGATTTGCATGATTATCGTCTGATGCGATTTATTCGATCATCACATCGCCACGATGTATGATCCGAACGAATCAGATAAATATTGAAGTATATATCTGGATCATTGATGAGACCATTAATTCTTTAGCCTGCGCTGTAGCCTAGCTCAGCTCCTAACATGACTATATCTCATCTAATTAGATTATTATCAATCCAGAAGGCTTCTTTTGCTGCCTCAGCAACAACAATAATCTACGTTTGTTGTTTATTCGGTAACAATATCTTGTTTGGAAGATTTACAGCCCACTGTTCCATTATTCAAACTTTGTAGTACCATTTTTGTGACTTATAGTCGTCTTTATCGGTTAAGAAACTTGCAACGGTGATCCCAGTCACTTCAAGTTCTCATTCTCCATAGTTTACGACAGAATCCTTAGTTCTCTAAGATACTTAAGGATGTTCTTAACATCAATCCAATGACTATCACTTGGATTAGCCCGATTATGACTCCATATGCTCAAAGCGTATGAGACACCAGGTCGCGTACATTTATTTCAATGAACGAGTTCTCGGAGAGTGTTAACAACTTTAAATCTATCCCAATAGATCTTTATTCCTAGAATAAAGGTTGTCTCTCCCAAGAATTCTATAGAGAATTTTCTCGAAAGCCAAGCTTTCACCGATTGTTTTATGGGAATATCATTTCCAAGAAATGACATGTCATCATTTTATAGGACAATCATTGTCAGTGCGCTCCCACTAACCTCCTTATATACACAAGAATTATTTTCGTTTTGAATTAAATCATACACCATTATGATTACATCAAAACGATAATTCCAAGAACTCTATGCTTGTTTCAATCCATACATGGATCGAATAACCTGCAAACCTTGTTTGCTTGTTTTGGTATGACAAAACCGTCAGGATGTGGTAAACATCCTCCGAAATATTTCCGTTAAGGAAAACAGTTTTGGCATTCAGCTGCCATATTTCATAAATGAAATATGCAGCATCATCAAGCATTATCCAAATGGATTTACCAATGGCAACGGATAAAAGATTTCGTCGTAATCGACACAATGTTGATAATGATACCTTTTCACTACAAGCCTAGCTTTATACGTTGGTATGTTGCCTTCCACGTATGTCTTCCTTGAAGACTTATATAGTACCAATAGGCACAATGCCTTACGGTACAACAACTAGTATCCAAACTTAGTTGGTATACATGGAATCCATTTCGAACTTCATGGCACTTTGCCATAATAGGGAGTCGATACCTTGTATCACTTCCTCATACGTAGTCAGTTGGTATTCCTCAATAAGATTGACATCTATATGAGGTGAGATCAGAAACCCATACCCCAAGTTATTTTCTGACTCTCTCCGACTTATGTGGTTCTTGTGTATTCGAAGATTACTGGTATAGTTTCATCCTTGATGAACTATTTTTGTTTCATTAAGGAATTAATGACTTGAATAGTATTACTCCGATTTTCATCCAGTTTTAATTTCCTTGCACTTACCACTGCATATAGGTATTCCTCTTAGGAAAACCGCATGGCGAGCAACAATTACATTGTTCTCTTGTGAGTTGTATAAGTACTATACTTTGGTATCCCTATGATAACCTACAACTTGGCACTTATCCGATTTGGGTTCTAGTTTGGTATCATCCAAACATATGCCCAGCATTCCCAAATCTTCAGGAATGAGAAAACCTAGTTTCTTTCCTGTTCATATATAATATGATTTCCGTCTAACATATTTTTATGGAACCTTATTCAAAATAAGTTCTGCACTGTTAATGCATATCCGTTGAAGGAGATGGTAGCTCAGAGCGACTCATGATTAACCTTATCGTGTCCAAAAAAATTTGGTTTATCCGTTCGGACACACCGTCAAATTGACGTGTTCCGGGAGGAGTCCTCATTGAAAGAATACTAGACTCTTTCAAGTATATGAGAAACTTATTGCTTAAGTATTTTCATCATGGTCCAACCATGATGGTTTAATACTTTTGCCGATCTGTTTGTCTACTTCGTGTCGAAATTATAAAAGTTGATGATTTGTGTTTCAAAAAAAACACATAACCATAACGCGATGCCACATCCGTAAAGATCACGAAATATTCACATCCACATCTAGCCTAGTTAGACATGAGCCCACCTACGTCACTATGAACAAGGGTTAACAGATCAGTGGCACTTACACTTTTGCCAAGTAAATGTGTTTTAGGCACTTTGCCCAATAAACTAGATTCGTAAACATCATTTGATTGGAATCAAATCTGTCCTATTACCCACTCTTCGAAAGTGTGGATATACGAGTCTTGTTTGATTTTTCCCCAGACAACAATGCCACAAACATGTTTCAACTGATTAAATCAGTTTGAGCTATTTGTTTGTCATGTTATATGTTTGAGATTTTATTTATATTCAAAATATAAATTCTGTTATTCACATCTAATGTGGTTATCTCAATATCATCTTTATATAATAAAGCATTTTAGTGTTCTAGAATATAAAGGTATACCCGCAACAGGTTAAACCCTGATACAAAGATAATGTATCTAGTCAAACTAGTTACATTTTAACAGTTTCCTAATTTAAGTACACACCCGATGGGTAGTTCTTAAACTTATGTATCTACGGTTAAAACATCGACTTTCGTCCCATTTCCAATTCGTAGATTAATCTCAACCGAAGTCAGTATTATGCTCATAGCAGATTCTGCACAATAGTACATATTTATGTACCACATCCAGTATCCAAAATTCAATTTTAATACTAGTAGTGAACATATTTATGACAAACTTATTTGAAGTCAAAGCCTTGCCCATTCTTTAATTCCTTCATGTCTGCCTTGTCCATACGGCAGTCACGCTTCCGTCTCCCCATTTGCCACAGTTTAGGCAGACATTTTGGGATATGTCCTATGTCTTCCCAGAAGATTATAATAACTTTGCCTTTGCCCCTTTTTCCATTCCCCAGAAGCCTTCGGCCAAACCTTGGCCTTCTAGAATATCGAAGTAAGATGCACCTTGCGCTTCTTTGCAAACTTTGGCTTTGACTCCTTGAGCATAGCCACTAACTCTCCAAGAGTTTACTATTGCAATTTAGTATTTCAAAGATCTAAAATAGATCTATGAAGATCCTTCAATTTCATTATCATACTTTAAGGATCTAATCCTTAGTTCTGATTAAGAAATTAAGGAGTCTATTTAGCAAGTTAAATGGATTAAGCACTAAAGTTATCATCACATAAATCTTCCAAAGATTATGTTCTACTATTTGCTTAACTCCGGGTTTAGGCATAAGATGTTATTTTATCAAATAAAGTAACTTCTTAGTTTTTAGGACTATCCTGAAATTTTATTCCCAATTCGAAAATTAAAGTCGTTTAAAAATATTTTTCACCAAGGATTATGTTTTAAACACTAATCTTTCAATTATCTTGATTCTAATAGTCCAACTATTTAATCAACGATTTAGGTACTATTCATTATAATGATTACTATAGTCCAACTATAATTTAATTGGTTAAATTCAATTATATTGATTACTATAATCCAATTATAAAATCAACTATAATTCAATTTATTAATTCAAATATATTGATTACTATAATCCAATTATATAATCAACTATAAATGAAATAGTTTGAATACAGTCCAACTGTTTATTTAAAAAAACGTTAAATATTAGTCCAACTAATGTATTAAATTTATTTGACGAAAAATTTGAAATGAGCACGTATGGCAAGTTACTAAACGAATATTGAAAATTTAATACTTGCCTCCCACTATTTTTCGGCGAGCCTCTAACCTTATGTGGAGTACTCGGGAAACCTTGTTTCCTAGTGGGCTAGGATCCCGTTAAATAACACACAATCTTGACTTTGGCCAACAAATTGTATGATAATTAACTAGGTAGATCTCTAAGATCAATTGGATCCCATCCAATTCCTAGATCCAGTAGGTGGACATTCAAGTCTGAAACATATATCTTATATACGCCAATATATCCAATATATTGCCTAACCTTTTTCCTCTGAATCAACTAAGCCTTGGCTTTGGCACAACAAACTTAGTGATCACAGTTAAGCGTGACCCATTGACCTTGGAAAGCTTCGTAATCAATGTCGATGGACAAGAAGTGATCTTGAATTTGGCCAACAAATCACAACTTGGACAAGACACCAATATGGAACAAAGCCTTCATGATTCAAACACATCCTCGACGGACAAAGGTCTTGACTTTGGCCAACAAACCAATGCCAGTCTTGGATCTTGAGTAAGAATCACTCAATGGAAGGAAAAACGCTTAATATTTTGTGAAGGTTTTTCGCGTGTAAATTGGCAACCAATTTATAAGGTCTCATCACAATACACCTTTAAACATGCATTTTAAACACATAATAAGGCACATATAAATAAATAATAATGATATGCGGATGGATACTTAACACATTGTTCATATAACAAATCTCTCAATTTCCTCTCTCCCGCTAGCACAAGTATTACTTCTACCCGTTACATAACACTTCTAAAGAAACCTCATTTACATTGAGGGGTATAGGTGAGAAGAGAAATACAAAGAGTAAGGAGGTAATAGGTTGGACACGCAGGTCCAATTTAATAAATTCTAAATTTATTATAACAATTTCCAAAATTGCCCACCCTTCTAATATCCATCCGATATACATTATTCTTGCATCGCAACCATGTATTCACACAAGCATGTTATCAATCAATCTAATCCAATTAATTAATCTGATAATTAATGACCATCCAATGTTCAAACAACGATTTGATTTTGCGCGAGTCAAACTCATTTTGCGAATAAGTACTTAAAGTACGAATTCTTGAATTAAATTAAACTACAACATTAAATCCAATTTAATATGTATTTAATACTAATTCACTATTTAATTCTAAATTAAATATTACATTTTATTAACGAACCTTTACGACTTAGATTCTAAATCTAACCGTTACGGGTCTCAAAGCCTGATTAACATCCAATGTTAATTTAATTTAAAATCCAATGGGCTTTTAATTAATTTCTAAGGCATGGAATTTTGGTCAATATGGGTCAAACCCAAATACCAAAGCCCATTTAAGGAATCACCCTTATTTGCCAAGAAACCAATTTTAGCCCATTAGGCCCAATTAAAGTTAAAGGTCCATTAGTCATAATTGGACTTTATGGATATGGTTTTGGGCCCAATTGGATCCAACCAATTTAGCCTAAACCAAACTTGGCCCAACCAAGCCCATTAATCCCAATTACAACTTTTACAAGCCCAATTCCAAAATAAGCCCAATTTATTAAATCACAATATTCCAAATTTCATAACTTAATTAACCTAAGTGTATAGCTATAATTAATTACCCAAATTAACATTTCCAAAACATCAATTTACACAATTAATTATGCTCATTATCATCAAAACATGTCCAACACATTTTAATCAAAAATCAATCATTTTCCATGCTTATCAAGTCTCGGCATTTTAGGGTTTTTCATGTCCGATTTCGTTTTCAATCCAATTGAATTACAAATCAACATTTCCCAATTGTTTCAAGTCATCCAATGATCAAAGGAATAAAAAATACCATGACTTTAGGGCATCTACTAGTTTCGGCCAAGCCAACTAATTGGGGAAAAATTGATCCAATCTATTCTTCACAAAATTGATCACAAATAACTCCAAGTCATTCATTTACAAGCATGCTCAAACAAGTAATTTCACTCAAACATGCTCAAATCCAATTTACCCAAATTTTACCCTAATCATATTTCATGCTCAAAATGGCTCTGATACCATTGTTGGGAAAATCTACGGTCCCGATGATCGAATAAAGCATTGAAACATACGTGTGAATACATCAAAGAAGTTGCGGAATACTCACAATGATCGGTTGAGGCGATGCGGTGAAGAATAAAACTTTTTATGCCCTTTGAAACTCCTCCAAGGCTCACGGCAGTGGGCTGTTTTGGCTCTCCATTTTCGGTCCAAGCTCCAAGCTTTTTGGGTGGTGATTCCAAGCTCACAAGTGGGTTTCCCTATCTCCTTTGTGTGTCTCCAAATGTGTGCTAGCACTTAGGAATTTTTGCCACAAAAATTCCTTAATTTCTCCTTGCCATTCACGGCAAAACCAGTGAAGAGAGGAAGAAAATTCAGCCCATTGGGCGTGAATGAGAGAGGAGAGAAGAGAGAAAATGTGTTGTGTGATAAGTGTTGGTGGTTGGATGAATTTATGTATCTAATACACAAATATTGAATTTAAAATTCAATTACTAAATTTTTGGCTTTCCAAAAGTCAAAGGCTTTAATGCCAACCACCTTCATCAATCAATCAAGTGACAAATTGTCACATCACTCAAAGTGACAAGTGATTTGACGCTTGATGTGACTAATTATTTGACGTTTGATGTGACTTGTGAGCTGCACTTAAATTCACAATGCGAGTGCGCTCGCAAACACTCCCGGGCTCGGGTTCACTAATTCCAAATTAACGAATTTTCCGTTGCGACGCAATTAAATAATTATGCCTAGCAAAATCACTATTCACATCGCTAACGAATTAATTTTAAATTAACCCGTTTGCCCGAATTAAATTCTAAATTTAATTCCTCGTCGAAATCCAATTTCGTATAACATATCAAATATATTATTTTATCGATTAATTCCAAATTAATCATCATCTCTCTTTTAACATTATTTTATCCCAGATAAAATATCTCCACAATTAATCCCAGATTAATTTTGTCTCTCATAATATTAATCCCAGATTAATAAAGTGCGAGTCATACGTCATCGGTGAATCTTCGGGAAGCGACCCATGAGATCCCCGGATATGTTGACAGTAAATCCGGTCGTCGGACTATCCTAACATGTACGTACCTAGTACTACGTTTATACTGATTTACAAGACAAGGTTGGCTTCTAGCAAAGCGCCATGCCTACCCAATTCTCCAGAAATATCCTTAGAGGAATATGTGATCGATATCAGGCGTAGTATACGTAGTATTGTGTATTTCGATCCAGCATCTGATGTCACGTGCTAGGCCTGGGGCTGGAATTGTGTCTGCCCCGTACGAAGCACATATCTGATCTCTGGTAACTAGTCTCTATAATCGGATAAATATGACCTAGTCATAATATCCCGATAGCTGCAGCATATAAGAGAACGAGTTACGTATCCTACGTGATCATCATCTCCACTATTACTGGAGTGATACTTCCATCTCGACATCACACCCAATACACTACGATTCTCTATATACCCAGAAGAGGCGTACACAGAACATGTTAAAGCCTTGGATGACCAAAACCAAAGTACATTGATTGTCGCAAGTATTAGCGGTGCAAGTCTCAGGTTAAGACCAAATACACCTACCCTGATTCGGACTTCCATAGACACATAGTAATACTACCAATGGAATTCCGAGGGGTCTATCCAGAGCGAAGTTGTTTTTCGTACCATCGGTAAAACACAACCTCCTACTACACTTGCATGAGTATTCTATACCCAAATATATGAGAACTATGCCATTATGCTCCCACAACGCGCACAAGTGTAATACTAGTCTATTCCGCATTATCGATGTCCAATCTCGAAAATACTACGACTAGAGATATTTAATGATTAAACCTTCATGGATTGATACTGTCTCATATCATCTCAATCCAGGAACTAATCATATGGACCTTTCATCATTTATACATCTTGGTGATCTAATCACAAATGATAAAAGAGCAATTTCCTTTGTCACATAGTTAATTTGTACAACAACACCATGATATGTACAAATAGTGACGCTATGGGTCATAACTGTCCAACAAACATTGGTTCCAAGAACTCAATGTTTGCTTCAATAAATAAATGGATCGATTTAACTTGCAAACCTTGTTTGTATGTTTTGGCACAACAAAACCGTCAGGATGTTGTAAACATCCTCCAAAAGGTTTCCTATTAAGGAAAGCGGTTTTGACCTTCAGTTGCTATATTTCTTAAACAAAATATACAGCAATAGCAAGCATTATCCGAATAGATTTAATCATGGCGACAAGTGAAAAAGTTTCATCGTAGTCGACAGTATGTCGTTGACGATACCCTTTCTGTACAAGCCTAGATACGTACATTTGTATGTTTCCATCCACGTTTGTCTTCACCATGAAGACCCATTTGTTACCAATATGCACAATGCCTTCTGGTATATCAAGCAGTGTCCAAACTTGGTTGGTATACATAGAATCCATTTCAGACTTCATGACACTTTTCCATATAGCGGAGTCGATACCTCGTATCACTTCCTCATTCGTAGTCGGTTCAGTATCCTCAATAAGACTAATGTCTACATGAGGTGAGATTAGAAACCCATACCTCTTAGGTTGTTTTCTAACTCTCTCCGACCTATGCGATTCTTTTGTATTCAAAGATTTTTGGTACAGTTTCATCCCTGATGAACTGTTGGTGTTCCGTGAGGACTCGGTGCCTGGAACAGTATTACTCCGATTTTCATCGAGTTTTACTTTCCTCTCACTTATCACTGCATATAGGAATTCCTCTTGTGAGTTGTATAAGTACTATACTTTGGTTTCCCTAGGACAACCTACAAATAGGCACTTATCCGATTTGGGTTATTGTTTGGTATCATCCAAACGTTTGGAGTATGCCCAACATTCCTAAATCTTCAGGAATGATAAACCCAGTTTCTTTCCTGTTCATATCTAATATGAAGTCTGTCTAACAGATTTTCATGGAACCTTATTCAAAATAAGTATTGCACTGTTTAATACGTATCCTCAGAAGGAAATTGGTAGCTCAGAGTGACTCATTATTAACCTTACCATGTCCAACAAAGTTTGGTTTCTCCGTTCGGACACACCACTCAATGGAGGTATTCCGGGAGGAGTCCATTATGAAAGAGTACCATACTTTTCAAGTAATCGAGAAACTTATTGCTCAAGTATTTTCCATTTCGGTCCAACCGTAATATCTTAATACATTTGGCCGTCTGTTTTTTACTTCGTGTCGAAACTCATTGATTATATTCAAAAGTTTCTGACTTGTGTTTCATAAGATACACATAACCGTAACGCGATGCCACATCCGTAAAGGTTACGAAGTATTCATATCCACCTCTAGCCTAGCTAGACATGGGCCCACTTACGTCTATATGAATGATGGCTGAAAGATCGGTGGCAATTGCACCTTTACCATTAAAAGGTGTTTTAGGCACTTTACCTAACAAACAAGATTCGCAGACATCATTTGAATTAAGATCAAATCCGTCCTAGTATCCACTATTCGAAAGTATGGATATACGAGTTTTGTTTAATGTGTCCCAAACAACAATGCCACAAATAAGTCTCATCTGATTAATTCAGTTTGAGCCATTTGTTTGTCATGTTATATGTTTGAGATTTTTTTATATTCAAAATATAAGTACTGTTATTTACATATAATGTGTATATCTCAATATCATCTTTATAAACAAAACATTTAGTGTTCATGAACATAAAGGTATACCAGCAATGGGTTAAATTAGATATAGAGATAATGTTTCTAGTCAAACTAGGTACATTATAACAGTTTCCTAATTTAAGTATATGCCCAAATGGCAGTTCTAAAACTTATGTTCCCACAGCCAAAACAGTGACTCTCATCCCATTTCCGACTCATAGGCCGATCTCATCTGAAGCCAGTCTCCTGCTAATCAGCATATCCCGCATATCAGTACATATGTATGTACCACATTCAGTATCAAAATCCAATTTTAAAACTGGTAGTGGACACGTTTATAACAAACATACCTGAAGTCGGAGCCTTACCGTCTTCATTTCCTTCATGTCTGCCTTGTCCATACGGCAGTCACGCTTCCAGTGACCCCGTTTGCCACAGTTTAGGCAGACATTTTGGGATATGTCATTTGTCTTCCCAGAAGACTGTGATGATTTTATCTTTGCCCCTTTTGCTTCACACCCCCAGAAGTCTTCGGCCAAGCCTTGGCCTTCTGAGACGTTGAAGTAAGATGCGCTTTGCGCTTCTTGCCCTTTTATAAGCTCTGGCTCTGTCTCCTTAAGCATAACCATTTATTTTTTATTTTGAAATTAGTACTTCTAAGATCTAAGAATAGATCTATGAAGCTTCTTTAATTTCAACATCATGGTATAAAGATCTAATCCTTAGTTCTGACGAATAAATTAAGGAATCTTTGCGGCAAGCATAACAGATTGAGCACTAAAGTTATCATCACGATGAGTCTTCCAAAGCTCATGCTCTACTATTTGCTCAACTCCGGGCTTAGGCCCGAGAGGTCGCTCTATCAAATAGAGTAACTTCTCAACTCCCAGGACTATCATGAGATTCATTTCCCAATATGAAAATTAAAGCTGTAAAGACATTTTTCACCTAGGATTATGTCATTTGACGCTAATCTTTCATTTATAATGATTGTTATAGTCCAATTATTCAATCAACGATTTCGGGTACAATCAGATGTAATGATTACTATAGTCTAAATATATAACCAACTATAAATGATCGGTTAAATTCAAATGTATTGATTACTATAATCCAATTATATAACCAACTATAAATGAAGTAGTTTGAATACAGTCCAACTGTTCAATTAAAACAACAATTGAATATTAGTCCAATTAATATATTTATAAATAATTAATGACGAAAAATGAAATGAGTGTGTATTGGCAAATATCTAAACGAAATTACAAATTTAATACTTGCCTCCCACTATTTTTCGGCGAGCCTCTAACCCTCTGTGGAGTACTCGGGAAACCTAATTTCCTAGTGGGCTGGAATCTCGTTAAATAACACACAACCTTGACTTTGGCCAACAAGCTATATGAAACATAACTAGGTAGATCTCTAAGATCAATTGGATCCCATCCAATTCCTAGATCCAGTAGGTGGACCTCCAAGTCCTAAACATATATACAATATATCCAATATATTCCCTAACCATTTTCCTCTGAATCAACTAAGCATTGGATTTGGCTCAACAAGCTTAATGAAACCAGTTAAGCGTGACCCATTGACAGTGGAAAAGCTTCGTAATCGAGGTCGATGAACAAGAAGTGACCTTCACTTTGGCCAACAAATCACAAATTACACAAGACGTACGATATGGAACAAAGCTTTCGTGATTCAAACACATCCGCGATGGACAAAGGTCTTGAATTTTGCCAACAAACCAATGCAAATCTTGGATCTTGAGAGAGAATCACTCAATGGAAGGAAAAACACTTAATATAAAATGAGGGTTTTTGTCGCGATTTGGCAACCAATTTATTATCTTTAATTAGGTCTCATCATACACCTTTAAGCATGCATTCTAAAAGCATAATAAGGCGTGAATAAAATAATAATGATATTCGGATGGATATATAACAAACTTTGTTCCTAGAACAAATCTCTCAATTTCCTCTCTCCCGCTAGCACTATTAATACTTCTACCCAATTACATAATACTTCTAAAGAAACCTCATTTACATTGAGGGGAATTAGTGAGAAGAGAAATACAAAGAGAATAGAGATAATAGGCTGGACTCGCAGGTCCAATTTAATAAATTCTAAATTTATTACAAAAATTTCCAAAATTGCCATCACCCTTCTAATATCCATCCGATATACATTATTCATTCATACATCCAAGTATTCACACAAAGCATGTTATTCAATCAATCTAATCCAATTAATTAATCTTTGAATTAATGACCATCCAATGTTCAAACAATGATTTGATTTGCGCGAGTCAAACTTGTTTAAGAATAAATACTCAAAGTACGAATTCTTGAATTATATTCAATACTAATTCATATTTAATTCCAAATTAAAAAATTACACATTTAATAGTACCTTTTAGACTTGGATTCCAAATCCAATCTTCATGGGTCTCAAAGGCCGAATTAGTATCCAATACTATTTAATTAAAGTCCAATGGGCTTTTAATTAATTCTTTAGGCGTGAGCTTTGGCTATTATGGATCAAACCCAAGATGCCAAAGCCCAATAAGGAATCACCCTTATGCCATAAAATCAATTTTGGCCCAATTAAATTTTTAAAGGCCCAATTAACACATTTGGACTTTATGGAAATGATTTTAGGCCCAATTGGATCCAACCCAATTGTCCTAAATCAAACTTGGCCCAACCAAGCCCATTAAGCCCAATTACAACAATTAAATTAATACATCATTCCAAATTACATATTAATTTAATTAAAGTGTAATTAACATAATTAATCAATTAATCTAATGTTTCCAAAACACTAATTAATCCAATTTAATCATGCTCACCATATCCAATTCATGTCTAACATAAATTGAAGCAAAATCAATCTATTACATGCTTATCATGCTCACGGCAATTGTGTATAAAATAACACCCAATTTGATTTCAATCCAATTAAATCAACATACAAGATTTATTTCATGCTTTAAACATATCCAATTGTCTAAAATTCAAAAAATCACCATGATACACTATTATGGTAGCATTCGGGCAAGCATGAAGAATTAGGGAAATTTTGATCCAAAAAATTTTCTCAATTATATTGATGCACAAATCATATTTATCATCATCAAAGCTCAACCAAACAACCAATATGAAGAAATTATGTTCTAAACACATAAACCCCAAATAAAGTCCATAAACCCTAAATTTCCAAATCAAACTTAGATCGCTCTGATACTATTATAAGTGTTCCTAGAACATGCCAATATCATCTAAGAGTGATTTGTGTGTGAATATTAAAGAGAGTTGCAGAAAAACTCACCTTGCTTGGTAGAGAAAATTCAAGACTTTCATGGATGTGTAGAAGCTCCAAGCCTTCAAATTGAATTCCAAACTCATGGATTAGTTTCCCTATCACCTCATTTGTCTATTTAAAGTGCTAGCTTTGTAAAATTTTACAACAAAATTCCATGGAGTGAGAGAGTGTTTCACGACAAAAGGGAGAGAATGACGAAGATGAAGTGCTGTGAATAGTAATTTCATATCAATTTCCAAAATTGACTTGCCTTTATATATCAAGGTTGTGTGTTGGACTTGGTTAGAGTGTATAAAAAGAGATCTAAGCTTTTTCAACCAATTAACAACTTCCATCAAGTGTCAAACACTTTGATGTAAGTTGGTGGGCCCCACTATAAATTCCAAATTTAAGTCGGACAATCTAACACGCAACTTCGCTCGGGCCCGAATTCGTTTTATTCTGAATTAAACGAATTACTGTTGCGACTAATTAAATCCAATTTAATTAAATAATAATGCCTCGCAATATTATTATTAAAGTCGCTTACGAAGTAATTCTAAATTAATTCGTTCTCTTGAATTAAAATCCAATTTTAATTCCGCGTTGAAATCTAATTCCAATTAATATATCTGATATATTATTTTAGCCCAAATAAATAAATTAAATAGAAAAATCCAATTTCACTATTAAATTTATTTTACCAATTAATTCCAAATTAATCGCGTTCTCTCTTCTCGACGAATTTAATCCCAGATAAATTCTCGACGCAATTAATCCTAGATTAATTCTTTCTCTGTTAATTAATCCCAAATTAATTCTTACCGTAGTTAATCCCAGATTAATTTTCTCTCTCATAATTAATCCCAGATTAATTCTGTTCGAGGCAAATCTCATCGGTGAATCTTCGAAAAGCGACCCAAGAGATCCCTGGATATGTTGGCAGTAAATATGGTCATCGGACTATCTGAACACGTGCGTACCCGGTACCACGTTCCTACTGATTTACAAGACATGGTTGGCTTCTAGCAAAGTATCGTGCCTACCCAATTCTCCAGAAATATTCTTTAAAGGAATATATAATCTTTGCCAGACGTAGTATACATAGTATTGCATATAACGATCCAATATCGATATCACATGCCAGGCCTAGGGCTGGAATTGTGTCTGTCCCGTACGAAGCATATATCGGATCTCTGGTAACTAGTCTCTATAATCGGATAATCATGACCTAGTCATAATATCTCGATACTGCAGTACTTAAGAGTACTAGTTATGTATCATACGTGATCATCATCTCCATATGACTGAAGTGATACTTCCATCTTGACATCACACCCAATACACTACGATTCTCAGTATACCCAGAAGAGGCGTACACAGAACCTGTTAAAGCCCTGGACGACCAAAACCAAAGTATACTGATTGTCACAAGTATTAGCGATGTAAGTCTCAGGTTAAGACCAAATACACCTACCCTGATTCGGATTCCCATAGACACATAGTCATACTACCAATGATATTCCTAGGGGTCTATCCAGAGCGAAGCTGTTTCCGTACCATCGGTAAAGAGAACCTCATATTACACTTGCATGAGTATCCAATACCCAAATATATGAGAACTATGCCTTTACACTTCCATAACACGTACAAGTGTAATACTAGCCTATTCCGCATTATCGATGTCCAGTCTCGATAATACTACGACTAGGGATATTTAATGATTAAACCTTACGTGGATTAATATTATCTCATATCTTATTAATCTGGTACTAATCATATGAACTTTTATCATTTATATATTCTGGTAATCCAATTACAAATGATAAAAAAGAAATTTCCTTTGTCACATAGTTAATTTGTACAACAACACCATGTTCTGTACAAATAGTGATGCTATGGGTCATAATTATCCAATATACGGATGTAAATATTTTCATAATGCTATGGCTGTAACGTGCCAAAGCTGTGCAGTTATGGTAGAAGGTAGTTCATTTGCGCCGGTAGAACTTACATGATAAGAGACAAATTCAAGTGAAAATTGAAATCCTGAACGTGTCAAAGCTGTCAGGACTACATCGGTAGCTTGAGTTTGTCATTGACAAGTTTAACCTTGATACACCTCATTGTGAACGTGCCAAAGCTTTCATAACGAGAAATGATCAGGACCGAACCCATGAGTCATAGTGAGTGTGATTGACAATGAGTTGTCTACCTAATGAATATACGTTGGCGAGAACGTGCCAAAACTGTGAGTCAAAATATATTCATGGGGTCCACTTCCCATTATGGAATTCAATTTAATTATTGAATTCTCATTTCCATTGGGGATTATGGTATTACGTAAATTAGTGGGAGACACTGCTAGGTTAAGAATCCTTAACTTTAACTTTTATCCACTGCATGCATATTATATATGTTTTCTGACTTCAATTATGGTTGCAGATTTCTAGAATAGGTTCTAGATTAGAATAAATAATGATATTATCCTTCTAGACATAATAGTTTCTTATACAGTAAAGATTGACATAAATTTGATCATGTCCCGAGATTCTTCACTGGCATTAAGAAAACCCCATTAGGTTTTTGTTTATCTAATAATGATGTTTCTTGGCTTTAGTGACATTCAGATGTCACATGTCAGACACTATTTATTTTTCGATTATTTGCAAATGTTGTAAATAATTTGAAAGTAAATAATAAAGCTAAAGAAAAAATATGCGTATAGTTGTGTATAGAAAATACTAATTTTCATAATACGACAACTGTAGATATTAGATATCAGATCTCCCGTCTAGTTATTTAAAATCATGTTGAATGATTGTTTCGATATTTGATATCAGAACTTATGACTATTTGATAGTTAATTGTTCTTTGTAAATAGTTGTTACATATTTTAAAACGAGTAGTAGTGTCATTAACGAATGGATAAACATTAAGAAAAGTATTCGGTTAAGTAAATAACTTAGAAAATTATTTTATGAGATTTTATTACTTAAGTATTAGATGTTTATTCCATATGGTAAAGGATGGTCTGATGCCAGATCACACCACATATCTTTATCCATTTAACGAATATTGTATTCATGAAGATGACTAAATCTCATTTAACCAATGATTGTCATTGGAACAGAAAAAATTATTAAATTGATACATTGGATGTATGTAATTTAATGAATTGTAAATTGCTTAAGGTAGTTTTCTTTACTTCGTAACTTAGTCAATGAACTGTCGTGACTTAGCACTACAAGAAAAAAGGCTTTTACTGATACTAAATTAGTGTCAGTAAAGGGTTTTACTGACACTATATAAATGTGTCAGTGTTGCCGCAGCCAGAAATCACTGACACTAGTTTCTAGTGTCAGTGATTCTTAGTGTCAGTAAACGTTAATACTGTAGTATCAGAAAATTATTGACACTATGGTATCAGTAATCTCTCACACTATTTTAGTGTCAGTAAATTATTGACACTATATCATCAGTATTTAGTGATACTATAGTGTCAGTAAATTTTGTTACTGCAGTATCAGTATATCGCATATATTTGATTTTTAGTGTCAGTAATTATTGTTACTATAGTATCAATATCCGTCAATATCTTTTAAAATTTAAAAATCGTATTATTTCACAATTATATTTCTTATTTTTTGTAATTAAATTAATCATAAAATATATATATATATATATATATATATACCAACTCAATGAAATAAAAAACTAAAAAATTACATTTATATAAAATTCGCAATATAATAGATTAATCGTATTAATCAATTCAACAGTATCACATGATGAATACAAAAACTCCATAGACAATCTTTAAATTAACATATATATATTTCAAAAACTACTCTTAAAGTCCCATCAAAATGTCATGCCCCCACCAAAATTCATGATACTTGTTGAGAAGCCTGGCAACAATCCCCCAACAATATGATATCTGGCACAAAATCTGAAATTATAAACCAAATGTTAAGAATTAGATGGACTTCCAAAAAAAATCGATATCTTCATAAATAAAAACATTAAATACATCCAAATAAAAATACAAAATATAACCCTAATCTAATTTTTGTCACATAAAGCACTTATTGACAATAACCATACCAACAACCTAAGAGCATGCATATAAAAAACCAAATGGCATCCATAATAACAAGTTGTATCTTTCATACCGCTACATAATCACCAAAACAAACAAATCAATAACACACACACACACACACACACACACACACATATATATATATAGACGGACATAAAACTGAAATAAAAGGATCTCATGAACCAGATGAAGTTTATCAGATGACATGATCTAATACTGTTTCCAAATGCAGGAAGCAAATCAAGATGACAAGATAGTTGTTCATTATGGAATTCCTGGAAACTAAAAGTTCAAAGCTCAAAATGTACTAGAATGTAACATTCCAGGTAATTGCCATAAAAATAGATGAGATAAACATGTTAGATCTCAATATATCAAATACTGCTTCCATAGCATTCATGCTGCACCTCAAAGCACATCAGATGACAGGTGCCATATCCCCCAAAGGTTTCAACAAGTATCAATCAGAACATGGCAAAACTTCATCAGGTAAAAAACTATCTCCAAGTTCATGTCTGACATAGAGAACATCGAGACACTGTTAATAGAATATTTTACATCATGATTGTTTTAACTTTCAAGTCTCAAAGCAATCTTACCCACTAGCAAAACTCACAAATAAAACAAATTAACCCACCAAATTTTTGAACAAGATCCTTCAAATCACAAGATGTTGCCTGAGCAACCATGATCTCCCTCATCTTCCGGCGAATCTGACAAAACAAAAAAGGAGTAAACATTAGCTTCCAATAAATGTATGAAGCATAATAAAGCTCAAATATTATAGTAGTCCAAAAGACAATGTTAAAATAAAAAAAGACAAGCAAGACTCCAATTTAAACTGAGTATAAATAAAAAGATCATGACATCATAATTCACATAAATTACCTGTCTGATCTGGCTGGACTGTGCATAGCAAGTCCTCTTGACCTGGTTTGGACGTCTCTTAGTGAACCCAATGCAGAACATCCTCAAAGTATAGTTGTCAGTTGTCTTCACATCCACATAAGCTTCAATCAAGGTCTGCCACTTCCTGACCAAAGACCTCAACTTGTCTGTTGTGAAGTCCATGCCCTGAATAATTCAAAAGGAACGGGTGAAATCATTTACGCAATGCCATCACCAGCAGCATGTAACGAATGAATGATCTCACAAGCAAATATAACACTTTATATCATACCCAGAAGTTAGTAAGGACATTCTTCCCCTGCACATCTTCAGCTCTCAATCTAATTTTTCTGTAGGCGTGCTCCTCTTCATTCTGAAGGTCACCTAGTGATATCTCAAACACTCTATGTTTGAGACCTTCTGAAGCAATCTGTTAAAAACGAATCTTATATTATATATGCATGATTACATGTTTATCTCAAGGAAACTTATAGCATGCCAAATACACCAGGCCAATAAGAGCAAATAAAAAAAGAGTTCTATCAACACATATGGCTATTTGTATAACTAATTCTACTGGTTAAGAGATACCTATCGGTTCCTACTTCCTAGAAATCTTACAAGCATTGTCTCTTCAGTTCAAACTGAATACTCCTAAGAACAGAATGAAAAACGCAACCTTAACACACTCATTATACTAATATAGAGCTTAGGCCATCCTATGAACAAACTGACAAACAAGTATTACATACTTATATGATTGAGTGCATTATTGTTTTACAGCATCAATTGGAGTTCAAAATAAGCATCACAATATATATGAAGACATCAATTGCAAGTTCAAAATAAACACCATAATATCCACTTCAATATAGTTGCGATGTTGATCATACATAAAGAAATTGCGAATTCAAAATGGGCATCATAATCTCCACTTCAATATAGTTGAAATGTTAATTATACACAAAAGCATAGACCCATATCAAAGCAACCATGCCTCATAAACCAAAAATCAGTCACAACAAATTAGTTCCTATATACAAACATCATAAGAACCCAATAGCAAATGAAATCTATAGATGATTGATAATGAGAATATAATAACAAAAACTAAACAAATGTTAACAAAAAAAATACCTTGGTACCCTGAGTACGGGTAACAAGAGTCTTGCCAACATTTCTGATGTGGAAACAAGATGGAGCCTTGATATCATACCAATCCTTTTTGGCAAACGAATCAGCACTATAGAACAATATACAACAAAATCAAAACTTTATCACAAAAACAAAAACGTATCTATAAAAACGCAAAATGGGTATGATTTAATTAATATGAAAATAATTAATGAACGACACTCACGCCTTCTTCTTGCCTCCTTTCTTTCCCTTTGAAATTCTCTTGTTCTTGCTACACAAAACCCAAAAAAAAAAAAAAAAATACAAAAGAATCAGCAAATGCGAGCACATTAGGGGAAGAAATAAATAATTTTAAAGATTGTGAGGTGAGCTTTACCCGACTGCCATTGTTGTGAGAGTCCAGGACTTGGTAGCAGCTGCGCTGGTAAGTTTCGTTTAGAGAGACTCGCTGCTCCAAAACCCTAAAAAAAATTGAAGCTATGATCAGATCCAAGTACAGCGGAAATCGAAGACCCATAAAGAATAAGAACTGACCGGAACTGGGTACGAGCGATTGTGACGAAGTGAGAAGCTTTGAGACTGATCTCAGCCCATTGTTCAACGCCATGGCTTCTTCTTCTTCTTCTTCTTCTTTTTTTTTGGCTCCTTTTCGCTTTGTAGAGACGACGACGAACGATGAGTGTGTTATTTTTTCGTCTATAGGGTACGCCTGTTAGGCTAAAGCGTGCGGTATATACGTGCAATTTAGTGGGCTGCTGACTGTGAACTTTTGGCCCGGCCCAATTTCACTACTGGTTTTCCAAAGGATAATAACAATAGAATCCCTACATTTTAGTACAATAACAAATAGTGAAACAGAATGTATTTATTTTTGTGATAGTTTCTTACGAAGATTTTGCAAGTTAATAAAATATTTGACTCCTATATATATCCATCAAAATTTTGAAATAAATAAGGCCCTGGCCCTGAATAAGTTGATTTGGTAACTACAAAGGTTGCGCGATGAAAAAAAAGGTGGGAATGAGAGGAACCCTAAATTACTAAGATTGATTTGGTAACTACGGTTCAGGTTTTGACCCGACAAATACATATATATTTTTATAAACCGCGGTTTAAGGAACAAAAGTCACGATTTGGCCCAGTGGTAAAGCCTTACAATAAAAAAAAATTTATATCAATGGTTACAATTTCGAGTCCCAGCAGACTTAAGGAAATAATTTTTTTTTAATTTTTTTACTGATACTAAGGTATCATTAATTACTGACACTAAATTTACTGATACTCTAGTGTCAGTAATATATGCGAAAAACGTCACTTCCGCGAGGTGTTGGTTCGACTGCAGACGACTACGCGTTTTTTTTTTTTTTTATTTCTTACTGATACTATTGTAATAGTAATTACTGACACTAAAATCGCTGATACCATAGTGTCAGTAATTATTGATATTTAAGTGAAAAAACACGGAAATACGCCCATTTACACGTCGTTTCTGACACTTTTAGCCTAGTGTCACTAACCTTAGTGTCAGTAAAGGCCTTTTTTCTTGTAGTGTAGTTACGTGTTTCTGATGAAACGCGGATAGAATATTTTGACTGGTTCAAAGATATTCGATCTGAAGTTTTGAAAATAGTATCTTTAAAATTCATCGTGTGTCTTTGAATTGTTCAAAGATGTTTGATACGATCAAACATATGAATTTATGGTAATTTGTTCTAAGGTTATTCTAAGAATATAATTCTTACATCAATATTATTCTTCCACGATTCCATGTTGATGGAATTGATTAATGGAAGAAATCGAATCTTATACGATTTGATTCATTTGATATTGAGAGTTACCGAATTAGTTTCAATACTCTTTGGGATATGCCTCAGTAACACTAATGCATCATTTTAATTAATGTTCCATTAGTTTCTACAGTTACGTATATGATGTGTATAAGTAGAAAATTCGAATCTTGAAATGTTTGAGATTTGAATCTATCTTTTGTATAATTGTTATATAATTGATATTACTTGCGCCTCGGAGGTACGAGTAGAAGTTTATTATATATTTTATTTAATAGAATATTGTATTATATTTGATAAAATATCATTTCTACGATCCCGAGTAATAAAATTGTTTATTACTTAGTGTGTAACATTGGATGTTGACAATTGTAGAAAAGACTTGACTTATTGAAGTCAAATACGATGATAAACTATAAATGGAACTACATAATTAATAAGATGAAAATACCATTTTATTACTTCCAAATAAGTGCAAGAGGATGTCAGAATCATTTGCAAAGTACTTGATACTTAATGGTTCCGTTGTTTTCTTATCGAAGAAAGTTATCCTATAACTTATAGCGGGAATAATATTTGATATCGATTCGGAAAATAAGCATTAAACCATAGATCTAAGATTGTTCATAGCTTACTACGATCAAGTTTGGAACTTGATTGAGCTTTTATTATGAATCGTTCATAAAATGTGCAAATGGTTTATGCAGCAAAAACACAGTGAGCTTATTAAAGGTTTGACATTTATAGTAAGACATTGAGAAAAGTTATACTCAACGATCTATTGTAGATTCTGAGGAAACTTGTCTCTAGTCGCACTGATTGAACAATTTAAGTTCTGTTGGTTAATGATAATATTAAAGTGTGTATTTTAGCTAAAGAATATAAAATGGCATTTTTGAATGACTTCTTCGAATAAGAGATCAATTGTGATTTCTTTGATTGAAGAGTACATTCTGGAATGGCCCTAGAGTTTGTATTCTATTAAGATTACAATTTGATATATTAGCTTATAGAGCCTATTGTAGACTCGAATGAGCTTTCTGGAAAATTGTGTTCTCTAATTTTGATATATATCAGATTGTCTGATTTTATCAAAACATAGAGAATACATATGGGATAGAAGGGTTAGTGGGAGCTTACAAATTTCTTTCTAGTATTTTACATCATAATGACATTATCATTACTAAGGTAATAATGAGATGTTAATGAGGTAAAAGGTTTACCTGATTCTTATTTTCTCCATGAAAACAGTGGGAATGGTCTCTATTATATTCAATATAAGGTTTTATATATGATATAAAACTAAGAGATTGAAGAGATGCTCCCATTAGTCGTGCATTAGATATGATCTAATAAAGGACACTGCAAGACTATCTGTATGATAGTTAGTTTAACTGTTTGACAGTTAGTGTGTCTATAATATATAATATTCATCTTTCGTAAATGATGATTCCATTGTCGAAAGAGAATTTGATTAGAATGTCTAGTCAATTTTATGCATCATATGATAATGGCATAATGAATACTATATTAAGTACGATAAGAGATATCAATTTAATCGTAATTATTACGAGTTATTTTGATATCCTCTAGACCATAAGATGTGTCTTGAAACATGTTCTTTACTATCTTTGAGATATTAAGAACGAGTTTCTTATTAAGGGGAATAAATCCGCTACCATTATGGTCAAATTAGTTTTGAGTCTAATTATGACGTTAGACAGTCTACGTTATAAAGAGTCAGAAAAGATGCAGTGAGAATGTCACAGATGATTCTATTGTATGAGTAGAATTAGTTGCAACTTATGAAGTATTGGCTTATGAAGTTGCATAGTGACCTCGTAGATTAGAAGTTTGTTATTAGTATTGTGTTTGTGGTTGTCTATATAGAATTTTGGATTTGATCCGTAAATACTTAGACAACTTAGTAGCTGAAGCACAATGTTGATATGGCATCTGAGTCGTATTGATGTAGAACTTAGTTTCTACAAAATATGAATGATGCTTGCTAAGGAAAATGATTGTGTTTGTTAGACAAACTCAATTTGTCATTGTGGGCTTACTTATTGTTACCTACCTCTTGAGCGCTAGGTGAGTTCTTGAGGGCCATGAGTATGTGATACACATTGGGATGTGTATATGATACCATGGAATGATACAAGAGTAAATGGGAGAAATTGTTAGGGTTGGTGCTCTGAGCACCAATCCGGATTGTATTTATGTCCGATTCATGAATACGAGCAATACATTTTTCCATAATATTACTAATTTAAATGGTAGCACATCTTGTCTTTTATATACATATTCGATCTAATTTCGATTAGATTGATTAGATTGAAACTAAATCTGGTTTAGTGATATGTAATTGACATTGGGAAGTGTCACTATAAGTTGTATATTCTTAAATTAAGTTCCTGGTCAAGATTTACTGACACGGGTCGGTTAGTAAAATCCACTGAGACCGGTACATGTCGTATATCGGACTTAGTCCGATGGTTTATCCCAATAAACCATGAGTCTTCGGAGACTCCTATAGACGTGTAGGTGTTTATTTGATAAACACTGAATGACTCACCGAAGATCTCAGGATATCCTGTGTGTGTCAAGATAGGATCCGTCAGTTCACTGTACAGCGCATAGGTAGTCCATAAGGTGATTAGCAATCTATTAAATCTATGGCCATAGTATACTTCGTAAGTGAGTTCCGAATGTTATTTAGAGATTGCTAATAGATACGTCGACGAGATTATTCCTATAGAGATTTGAAGTTTATATCTATATCTCTGGGATAATCCGGATACCTGTGATGGAGGGATTATACGTATGCAATGACCTCGACCTGTATGATTTAGCGAGTTTATCTGTGGTCGTCATAATTTACGGGTGGGTGAATTATGGACACAAAATTAGATTTCGTGATGGATATGCCTAAATCTAGAGAGTCTCACTAATGAAATATACCCGTAGAGCACTAGGGCAACTGTTATGAATAATACTGATTATCTATAACCCGTTTAACGGTTAAACGAAAAATACATGCAATCGGGACTTAACGGTCATTTTCGAATTAATGTGTATTTTTATTTAATACTTGATTTTGACATATATCAGTAATATATGTATTTGAGATATTTAATGTAAATATAATACATATATTTAAGATATTTATATTTAATTATTTAATTGTTAAATAATTAAACTAATTAATAAAATAAATATCTTTGATAATGTTTTTTTTTCTTTTTAATGGCAAGAGACCATTGGTCCATTTGTCTGATAACTATATTGAAGATAAGTGTTACTTTATTAAATCAAAATGTGGACTAATGGAATTGTTACAAAAATAAAGTAATTGTTATTATTATTTTGTTTCAAATTTTCGGCCATTTGGTTTTTGTTAACAAAAATATTTTGTTTTCAACAACAACACATAGACAAGTTCAACAAAAATATTACAAAGTGAGTTGAGAGGATTTGAAGGAAAATCAAAAAGGAGAAAGCTTAATTTTTGGAAATTTTGTAAGTATTCTTCAATTTTCTTCAAGATAGAAATTATTTCTATTATTCTCATCTTCAATTGTGTTGCTAAGAATGATCTCTCTACTCTTAAGATTGTAATTAAATTTGTTGGAAACTTGTTTGAGGATGTTAAGCATGTATGATTAATTTATTTGCTTATTATTGTAATTAAGCTTAATAAATTAATTAGAAAATTGAAGTTTCCATTATAGAGTTAATTAGCCATTCATAATTAACCTAGAATTGTTCTTGATTAAATTCATGATGGTGAGACTTGATTGGTGTGGTAATTGGATGATTAAAGTGTTGAATTTTATCAATTTAATGTAAATTATCCAATTTGAGTAATTTGTGAAATTAGGGTTCCTAACCCATTCAATTTTTGGGGCTTTTCGTATATATGATATAATTTGATGTATATTTGATGTATGTCCAATTTGAGATTGATTGGATTTGATCTTGATGTGTTTTGAACAAATTGAGCCAAATTACAATTAATACAAAATCTAGGCTGTTTTCGTAATTCTGGAAAAATCTGGGCAGTTTCGGAATTCTGGACACGTTTCTGGTTTATGTTGCAAATTGTATAAATTATTTTGGGATTGATTTGAAATCAATTAAATATGTATTTTACAATTTAAGGACCAAAATGATTAATTTGTAAAGTGTAGGGGTCTCATAGCAATTAATGATAAATCTGATTTTTCAGATAAAAATTCAATTTTTATTTATTGATTAATTAGAATAAATTGGTTTATTTTAATTGCCCAAGGAAATTATTTTTCGGAAACTATTTCGGAGTGAAAATACGCGAAAACGGCGAAAAACGGCATTACCGGGTAACGGCTACCCGAACAGTGCCCAGTTCACTGTTTGGTCGATCGGTTTGTTAGGAAATGTGTTTTGTGAACTGGACACTGTTCGGGCAGCCCACGAACTGTCCAAATATTTTTGGGGCTGACCTGAGCAGTCCCCATGAGCATTGGTCGATCGGTTCGTCCGGAAACGCGTTTTGTGCTATTATCTGTGGTCGTCATAATTCATGAGTGGGTGAATTATGGACACGAAATTGGATTTCGTAACGGATTAACCTAAACTTAGAGAGTCTCACAATATGAAGTGTACTCGTTGAGCACTTGGACAACGCGTTATGAATAATACAGATTATTCATAATACTTCACCGGATTAAATGAGTTAATTCGAATCGTTTAAACGGTTAAACGAAAACACATACTTTAGGGAATTTTGGTCAATCGTAATTATTGTGTATTTGTATCTGATACATAATTTGATTAGATATATATTAATTATTTGTCAAATGATATTTTGACACATGCTATTAATATATGTATTTGTTAGTTAATGTAAATAAAATACATATATAATAATAATTATATTAATTAATTATTTAGATATTTAAATGTTAAATATTTAAAGGATTAAATGATATCTATATTTCATAATTGTTATGTTATATGGCTAATTATTATTGATACATGTGGCATGTTTTAATTAAACTTCAGATGTGCAAATTTGATTTGCTAACATAAAGTTTGTTTTAATTTAATGAAATTAAATTACAAATTGACTAAAATACCCTTACAAAGTCAGCAATGCCTTGTTTAAATTAGAAAATTTTATTTTCTTTTTCATTCAAGCTTACCCATGGCCAAAAACTCCATCTCCCAAATACTCTCAAATTTACTTGATGATTCAAGAAAGGAAAATGAAGAAAATAAAAAAAAAAGGCTTAAGGAATTAGGAGAATTAAAGGTAATTCTATATATCCCTAAGCTTAGAAAGCATGTTTTGTTGAAATGTATGCCCCAGAGCTACATGTGATGTAAACGGTTTTATGTGTTTTGAAATAAAACAATGCATTATTCATTTATCAAATTTTTTGTTTAATTTTCGCATATTATATATCATCTTAAATACCCTAGATTGCTTATGTGCCTTCAGACTTAGTGTATGAGTATCATACACAAGAGGATTTAAGTCTGAAGTTAGTAATCTTAAATAGTCCATATAGAGCAAACAAAGCGGGTACTTTATTTGTGCTTTATCTATAGCTGCGGTCCATTATATATTTGTATGGTGATCTTGATTCGGATCGTCCATGTAGAGTCATGAGAATGGAGGCACCTTGTATGATGCGATCATATAGGACTGGACCCAGATGGAAATGACATTCTTATAATATCCGTTAGACTAAGAAAGTCATTTCGATCTACTAGATGGTCATATATAGATTGATCTTAATCCTGAGTGTACTACGAACTCCTGCATGGCAGGCTATGTCCTTTGATTTACAAAGGTGAGGTTGGTGTAGCAGTCCCGACCAATAGCTACGTACTTTGGGGACATAGTTTGTTTTGTAGCTGGGAACGTTTTATATAGACATGTAGTTCACTCCTTCTTGCTAGAAGTAGATGAGTATATTTCTTAAGGGTTGATTCGATACCTGAACGATTTGAGCGCTCAAGTCTCTCTATTACGAATAGAAAGATTAAAATTCATAATAGTTATGAATAAATCGTTCATTAGAGAATCAATGGTACTTAAGGTAAAAAATAATTAGAGGGGTATAACGGACATTATGACCTGACTCTAATTACGAGATACTCGTGAAGGGTCAATTCGTATGAAATGACTATATCGATGGACAACGACTTAGTTCGACTTAATATATCATCTGCGGCAACGAGAGTGCAACTTCGGGTTTTTAGTGGAATAACCCGGAGTTAATAATTCGGAATATCTAATTAAGAGCTTAATTAATATTTCGAGATTATTGGAGCTCGGAACCGTAGGTCCATTTGGTCCCCGTGCTAGCTCGATTTACTATAACGAATTTAGTATAATTGGATAGTCCAATTATATACTCACAAAGGTATAAATATTATTAATATGATTAATAATATTATTTGTCACACTTACAACTATATATTAAAAGTTAATATATGATTTATATAATAAATGATTATATGATAATTATTTATTGCTAGTAATTAAATTATATATGATATAATTTAATGAAGGCTAATATTGGAATTCCAAATTTGGGTTTTGGAAACCTTTGAATTAAATTTGGAAGTTACATCTTTTTAAAAGGTAGTAACTCTTTAATTTTGTAACATATATTTCAATTATGGAATTGAATACCTAATGCTACAAAATTTATCTATTATTCCTTGTAGTGGCCGAATTCCTCAAGCCATTAGAGGATGAATTTGTTTGTTTTGGAAACAAATAAAATCCTTGGCATTAATTTGGAAATTGTGATTTTCAAATTTGTTAATTGCTTATTTAATTTTGTAACATCTTTTCAATAATGGAAATTGAATATTGATGTTGAAAAAAAAATTAAAAGAAACCCTAGCTTGGTCGAATTTGACATAGGTGGGAGGGAAGTGGTTGATTTGTTTTATAAAACAAATTATCCTAAGTATAAAAAGAAAAAATATATTTTTTTTTCATTACTCGATTTTTTTTCCAAACCCTAGCCACCTTATTCTTCTTCTCCATTCTCTCAAAAGTTGAGAAACAATATTGAAGAACAATAATAAGAAAAATATTATTAGCGTGTGATTAAATCTCTAAAAGCTTTAGGGATTTGATTTGTGAGTGTAGCCAACACTACTCTTCGTTGGTAACGAGACATAACACGGAAGACTTTGTGGTGACGAACAAATCATCCTCTTCCTCTATTCATCAAGGTCACGGCAGTGAGGTTTAGTTTCACCTCATTGCCGCACTTTTGCCTCTTGATTTGGGGCTAGTTTTGTTTCGTTTTTAATTGGGGATTTTGGGAAACACTTTGGGGATATTTTGGGCCTGAGTTGGGACTATTTTTGAGTGATAAAATCAGACCTTAAATACTCTAGCAGTTCACGCCAATAGTGGACTGGTTTATGTGCAGTTCGGTTGTGTAACGGGTGCAAAACAGTCCAATAATTCAATGAAGTTCGGGGGCTGTTCGGGGACTATTTTTGGGCGCATTCCGGGGCTGAGATCTTGTCCGAAACAGAAGCAAAACTTCAGTATATGTGCTGGTTCCATTCGGCTTTAAGGAAGGGAAAGCATAAATAATTTTCAAGGTCGATCCGTGTGCCTAATCGCTTCCGCTGCGCGAGAAAAGCGTTTCCTACATGTTTCTTGTTTCTTGATGTTCTAGTGAGATTCTAGGGTTTCTTCTTTTCTTAAGAATTTGCGGCTTTTTGATTTGGAGGATGGATTTGAAGGCTTGGTGCATGTGTGAAGTTGTATTGAATAATATTAGTGTAATATTGATTCAATTTGATCATTTGATGATATGTTGCCATTCTAGAGTGTTATGACCACTCTTGTAATGCCTAGAATTGTTCTTGGGTGCTTCATTGGTGGTGACTTGGATTGGTGTTGTGATTAATTTGATTAATATTGAAAAAATTGGATTAAAGCATGAAAAATTGATTATTTTTGTTACAAAATCAGATCTGGAAAAACTGAGTTTATTGTGATGAAAATAATGTCATATGAATGTATTGGATGTGTTTTGGGTGTTGGAACAATTGCCAAAAATTATTTCGGAGTTGAAATATGCGAAAACGGTGAAAAATGGCGTTACCGGGTGACTTTTGAGCCAACCGGGTGACGGCTGCCCAAACAATGAATTGGTCACTATTTGGTCAGCCCATGAACTGCCCTAGCGCTATTGGGACTGACCTGGGCAGCCCCCTTGTGCAATGGATAGTCGGTTCGGTCAAAAACTCATTTTATGCCATTTTGCGAAAAAATATTTTCGTAAAAGTTTCGCGATGTTTCTTAATTATTTATGTCGTTATTTGATATCGAATAAATATGTTTAGGTGAAATATGGATAAATTATTCATAATGGATATTGAATAATTTATTCGATAATTTAGAAAGTTTTAAAATTATGATTTCACCCGAACCGCAAGCTTCCGTTGTGCCCGCGCCAAAACCCCAATAATTATCCCCTTATATTTATTACATTTCTTTATGAATACTTATTTATATCCAACAGGTTTGATATCTTCAGGTGTCTAGATTACGGGTCTAAATACTTAATGTTTGGCTAAAGAAGTCAATTGTGCTTGAATTGCTTCTTTCCATTTAGGTCAATCGTGTCTTTATCTATATTCATCGATAGTTTGAGGTTCAAATTTATTAGTAATTTCAGTAGTTACTATGAACATAAATATATATTGTCGATGACTTATTCATAACGATCCTATGTCTCTTTTGTATAATTATAATTTGTAGACTTTTCCTCTTTAAATGACATTGTCTCTTCAGGGACATATTTCTCTTAATGGATTATTATTTCTTCTAGAACTATTGATTCTGAGAATGTGAGTGTATTTATAGCTCGATCATTATTTATAGCAAGATCATGATCTCTTATTTTTCTGTTCCGGGGAACAATATCTTTTGAACCAAGTGGTCTGCCACGCTTTTGACATGTAACATATAATCCATTAGATGCTTTTACACTAGATTGTTCAACATGAACAATCATCATGATTAGTTCATTAACAACTAGTATATGTGACTTGGTTACTTTTGATGTCTATATAAATATATCACGTAATTGACTTGCAATTTGCTGCAAATGGACTATTATTCGCACTTCATTTTCACATTGTCTCGTGTGAGAATCAAAATGAAACATAATAAATAAATTCTTAGAAAGTGTGTGACTTACTTCAGAAAGCTTTCTTTCTTTTAAAGAGAACAAAATTATCTCATTTAAATAGCAATATGTAAAAAGATAATTTGTTAGAAGTTCCAATTGCTAACAGGAATTATGGTGCTTTTCAGGGCCTTCAATTAGGTCAGCATGACCATATATAGTATATAGTTTTGCTCCAAGCAATATTAATATTTAGAAGTGAAACATAAACAAAGTACACAGTATAAAGTACTAATTGACATATAATTTTCTCTCTTTAGTTTCAAAGAGATTTAACACATTAAGGTGAATAAGATCTGTTGGATCTTTAGCCACTCTGATATTTCATATCTGTTGGTTATATCCATTTTTATCACTTTATTATCATGGGGATTTGTGACTATTGTTAGGACATTAAGCATGCCATTCTTTTACATTTACATATCCATTATGATATATTTTATATTCATTTCAAAGAATGATAAAATCTTATAGTAGTCAGAGCTTCAAGCTCTCTTGTAAAATATGCCAAAGGAAAATATTCATCATTCAGGGATATTTATTTTCCTTAATGGTACATTTCAAGCACATAACTTGGATTCACATTTGAATATCCAAACTCATGAAATAAAACAGTATAATAACACATCAAGAACAATCATATTCATGTATAAAACTCTAGGTTCATATATATGATATTGTAAGCTTAGAACTTTAGGGTCTAAATATTTAAAGTTGTAACTTAGAACTTCAAGTTCTATTTTGTTCTCTAAAATTTCGATTTCTCTTTTAAAATTCATAACTCCAAACTTTAGGTTTAGATTTAAAAATTATCGTAGAACTTCCTGTTCTAATTTATAGTATTAATTTTCTGAACTCTAGGTTCATATATGAAAATGATAGATGTAAGAATTTTGATTCTAAAAATTACAACTAAAAACTACAGGTTCTAATTTATTTGTAATTGCCAATAATGTATATATATATATTTTATTTTGATATGATAACCATTTCAATTGATAGCTTTGAGATTCAACATATTTCTACTAGATATGACTGAATATAAACTATTTTTGATATATAGTGTAGTTCCACTTGCTAATAAAATTATAACCCTTCCAGAGCCTTAAATTAATATTAAATTCAAGAAATATTTCTTATCTCGAAAAAATGTATAACAACACTATCAACTAGGCATACCTCATACCATTTTTTTGGAGAGGGGATAAATTATTTTGTAAGTTTATATGATTTTTAAAAAGCTTTATAAAGGTTGATCAATGATATTTACAAACAAAATATAAATTTTATGTATATTGTTGTGATATTTTTACATCGTACCGCAAGTGTACGGTGTCAAATTTTAGTATAAATCAGTGAAAGAGTGTCGAACCCACAGGGATTGCGTTAACTCGCACTAAGTACTACAATTGATAATCCTAACTTTATTTAGACGACAAATAATAAAGATTAAAGTAAATAAATAAATATATAATAATTTGATAGGAGGAACTAATACGATAGAGATTCTGGACTCTGATTTCACCTAGCTGTCACCTATGTATTTGTCATGCCAATTAATCTTTGTTCAGTTATATTATTTATAAGTCAAGACTCCTAAAATATTCACTCCCTCTCTCGAGTGCCGAGTGAAAATATCATCAACTATAGACTTCGATATCTCTATAAAAATCCAATAGTTAACAACTCATTACGATTTGTGATTCTATTTTAACGACTTCAAAAGACTACAGATTCTATCGAACTCTATAAAATCCTAAGTTATATTCTCTAGATCTATTCAAAATCCCCTCTCTCGAGTGATAGATTCTAAACATTCATCATCTTCAATTGTGGCTAGCAATCAATAAGCATTAAACTCAAAAGAATATAAATAAACTGAATAAAACTTCATCACAAAATTGATAAACACAATACAAGGTTCAAGCATAGATTACATCATTTTCCAGAATTAAGGAGTTAATTCATGACAAAATATAAATACATTGATAAACAAGTCATGAATCTAATGGAAATCATTAGAGTTCTAAGAAAGAAAAAATAAAATAAAACCCGAATTGAATCTCTTCTTCCTCGGACGTCACCGCCTTAATCTTCTATTTTTCCTCTTCAATCCTCTCATTGGATCTCTAAAAATATGTATTTTGTGTTTTGTGATGTGTATTAGCCTCTTTTTGAGTGTTGGATGAATTTTTTATTTATAATGGAGGTAGGGAGTCATTGGGTATCATTAGGGATCTTAGAAACCCTAAAATTTAAATCCCGGAGCACGTGTGTATTTGCCCCGCAACGCCATGACTCTCTTAAGTTGGCGCCATGGCGCCAAAGTCTCTGCATCTTGTATGGCAAATTGGCGCCATGGCGCCATTAGTCATTTCCTTTGTTGGCGCCAAGACGCCACTTTGCTTTTAAGTCAACAGGCGCCAAGGCGCCTGTTGATCATTTACTCAATTGGCGCCATGGCGCCAAGAGCAGTGGAATTGGTGGCACCATTCTCTCGGCCTTTTGGCTGTATCTTCTATCTGCTTGATGCGCTGGGGCGCGAATGATTAACTTTGTTCCTGCATTGTGTCCTATGCTCCCGCACGGTCCCCAAAACACGTATAATTATCACATGATCCATGTAATAATGTTCCTACAATTAAAAACATAAAATAACTATAAATGACATTTAAATATCTCGAAATATAACAAAACAGTAAGCTAAAAATGCCGTAATAAGTGGGTATAAACCACACTTATCAAATACCCCCAAACTTAAGGTTTTGCTAGTCCCGAGCAAAAGATAAAATAAAAACTAAATTCAAATAAACAATTAAAAATAAGTAAATTAACTAAGCCACTTTCGTAGGGATCAAGATTGCATTTAGCGTATGCAACAAGCCTTTAAACCCCTTGGCGGCCCTAGTGGACGAGTTATAGTCTCGTGAGGGCTTACAGCGACGACACCCACAAACGTTATTTACACACAATCATGTAAAAATATAAACAAATGACAAAACATAGTCCCGATAGTTGCACATAAATATATCCTCAAAGAAAGCTTATAAATGAAATTAGAGAACCTTCAAAGTACGCAATTACAACTCGAATCCAAGTTCTTGAATAAATTATCTAATTGCTTTATTTCGTGCTCAGTATGGTATGATTTTTCTTTTCCTTTTCTTGTCTCTTTTTGCTTTTCTCTTTTGCACTTTTTTTTTCAACTCACTTACCCTTTAAGGTAGCATTTCTCCTCATGGTGGTCCTAATACTCGCCATGGGTAGCTTCACGCTTATCGGTTATAGGTGGTTTATTTTCTTTATTTATAGACATTTTTCTTTTTAGCTATACCACACTTCATAACACTAGCAAATCAAGATAATATCTAAGTAAATGGTCATTCATTGACATGCAATTTCTTCAACTAGTCACCTTGTCAACTACTTAAGTTTTCACTGCTAAAAACCTATTTTTAAGTGCTTACGAGTCTAACATAGATCAATTATTCAAGGCATCAGATAAAAGTAAATTGGGCACTTATCGTTTCTAAAATTTCACCCATAAACAAACAAAATTCATCATAGGATTTATGTTTTACTATCAAAGACTAAAAACAAATAATATTTTTTTTTCAATAAATCAACAAAAATATAGCAGGAATACATGCACACACACCCAAACTTAAGACTTGCATTGTCCTCAATGTAAGATAAATATAAAGAACAAGAGTGAGGAACAACACTACCGTGCATAGAGTTGATCAGGCTCATGCTGGTTAGAATTTGGTTGCGCGGCTTTGTTTGTCTCATGCTACCTACATAAATAGCATGCACAACGATAAATAAACAATGTCACACAATAAGTAAAAAAATTAAATTAAATTAAATTAAAATATTAAAATTAAAATTAAAGAAAATAATAATAAAAAATGCAAGGGTTGCCTCCCCGCTAGCGCTAAGTTTAACGTCTTAAGCCAGACGCAACCACCCAAATGGTTATGGTGGCTTAAACGTAGTGAATCAGGTAATCTCATCTGCTTTCTTCTTTGGTATCCACCGGTTCTTATGACATGAAAAAGACAATTTGGCAGGTTGTGGTAATTTATCCATAGATGGTCCCCCAGGATATATAGATTTCCCCTCAATTGGAAATTCTGGACTGCACATTCGGAAAAATTGGCTCGGCCTCCTTTTTAACCTTCTAGGGGTCATCTCCAAGTGAGCACTGACTTTTCTTTTCCTCTTTTTACGGCCCTTTGGGAGTGGTTTCGAGTTTAGCTGCAGAGAATCTTCCTTTATGCATGGCTGCATTATGCTCATAGGTTGCTGAAATACTGATTCACCCTGTCTGGTTTCAACTCCCTTTTCTACTGTATCTATCCTGTGACAGTCTGCATCACCTTGAGAACTCGGCATGGCCCTGAAAACACTGAAGGTGATTTCTTCATATTGACCTCTCATTATCAATTCACCTTTGTTCTCTTATTCTGTTACTGTTTCCTCCTGAAATACTATTTCATTTTCTTTACTGTCTAAGTCCTGAGAGATATCTTTAATCTCTTTTCCGCTCCTAAAGGTTATGACTTGACATTCCTCTTTGAGGTTGACTTCAGTATCACTCGGAAAAACCCATGTTTGTTGATTGGCCATGGAAGAAACAAGCACCCCAATTTCCGCTTCTAAAGATTTCTTATTTGCCTCTATATTTCCTATTCGTGTTTCAATGTCATCAAGCCTTGACTCATTCTTCTCAAACCTCTCTGAAGCTGTAGCTACAAACGTGCTCATGAGGTCTTCTAAGGAAGGTTTCCGCTCAGCTCTTGGATAATTGAAGCCATGAGGAGGTTGCAAAATATTTTCCATATCACCATATGAAAAATTCAGATGATAATAAATAGGCATAGGACTGGATCTATAGTTGTTGAAGTTCCGATTGTTCACATATTGTACTTGTTCAAATCCTGCTCCTCTGTTGGGTAAAAGCGTTCCATTAGCAGAAGCAGCTTCAATAGACGGTGGCCCATTTGTTTTGTCAATACTGCTAGATGAGTCGTGAGAGACGATACTTGAGCTATCAGTGAACCAATAGGATCTTCCATTGCTTCTTTTCAAATTCACCTCGTACGAAAAAAATATAAAACAAAATAAAAACAAAAATTAAAAATAAAATAAAGAAAAAATAAAATAAAATAAAATTAAATCTAAATTAAATCTAAGATTACTTGGTAGTAGTATTAATGTGAATTAAACAAACAATCCCCGGCAACGGCGCCAAAAACTTGTTGTGATATTTTTATATCGTACCGCAAGTGTATGGTGTCAAGTTTTAGTATAAATCAGTGAAAGAGTGTCGAACCCACATGGATTGCGTTAACTCGCACAAAGTACTACAATTGATAATCCTAACTTTATTTAGACGACAAATAATAAAGATTAAAGTAAATAAATAAATATATAATAATTTGATAGGAGGAACTAATACGATAGAGATTCTGGATCCTGATTTCACCTAGCCGTCACCTATGTATTTGTCATGCCAATTAATCTTTGTTCAGTTATATTATTTATAAGTCAAGACTCCTAAAATATTCACTCCCTCACTCGAGTGCCGAGTGAAAATATCATCAACTATAGACTTCGATATCTCTATAAAAATCCAATAGTTAACAACTCATTACGATTTGTGATTCTATTTTAACGACTTCAAAAGACTACAGATTTTCTCGAACTCTATAAAATCCTAGGTTATATTCTCTAGATCTATTCAAAATCCCCTCTCTCGAGTGATAGATTCTAAACATTCATCATTTTCAATTGTGGCCAGCAATCAATAAGCATTAAACTCAAAAGAATATAAATAAACTGAATAAAACTTCATCACAAAATTGATAAACACAATACAAGGTTCAAGAATAGATTACATCATTCTCCAGAATTAAGGAGTTAATTCATGACAAAAGATAAATACATTGATAAACAAGTCATGAATCTAATGGAAATCATTAGAGTTCTAAGAAAGAAACAAGAAGATAAAACCCGAATTGAATCTCTTCCTCCTCGGACGTCACCGTCTTAATCTCCTATTGTTGCTCTTCAATCCTCTCCTTGGATCTCTAAAAATATGTATTTTGTGTTTTGTGATGTGTATTAGCCTCTTTTTTAGTGTTGGATGAACTTTTATATTTATAATGGAGGTAGAGAGTCATTGGGTCATTAGGGATCTTAGAAACCCTAAAATTCAAATCCTGGAGCACGTGTGTATTTGCCCCGCAACGCCATGGCTCTCTTAAGTTGGCGCCATGGCGCCAAAGTCTCTGCATCTTGTATGGAAAATTGGCGCCATGGCGCCATTAGTCATTTCCTTTGTTGGCGCCAAGGCGCCAATTTGCTTTTAAGTCAACAGGCGTCTGTTGATCATTTACTCAATTGGTGCCATGGCGCCAAGAGCAGTGGAATTGGTGGCGCCATTCTCTTGGCCTTTTGGCTGTATCTTCTATCTGCTTGATGGCGCTGGGGCGCGAATGATTAACTTTGTTCCTGCATTGTGTCCTATGCTCCCGTACGGTCCCCAAAACACGTATAATTATCCCAGGATCCATGTAATAATGTTCCTACAATTAAAAACATAAAATAACTATAAATGACATTTAAATATCTCGAAATATAACAAAACAGTAAGCTAAAAATGCCGTAATAAGTGGGTATAAACCACACTTATCATACATCAAGTACATAATCGTTGTATTTTTGTATCAGCTAAAGTAATATCGTCAGAATATTTGACAGTATTAAATATTTTCAGGATATTTGAAAGATTTAACCTTTTGGCATAAACATATCATATCTTGTGATGATTCAAATCTTAATAAACTTAAAATAGGTGTAAGCATACAATAAATAAAAATAAATAATTTTAAAGTAAAGAGTTATGAAGAGAGCAGTAAGAAACTATAAATTTTATTCACAAGTGTTAAGATTCCACATATCAGAACCTTATTACTTTACTGCATCATAATTTCTCCATTATATCTATATTTAGTGGGAATTAACATTCACTACTGGGAATATTAAGAAACTGATTTTCGTGTTCTATGATAACATCATGTTTTATTTATAAATTCCGGTTCAACACTGCAGGTTCTGATATTAGAAGTTAATTTAAATGTCAGGTATGATTAGTTTTTTATTATTGTAAATTTCTGACAGCAATAATATATATAGTGTAGTTCAAAAGAATTAAGATAAATAAATAGAAAATAAAAATCATATAAATTCGTATAATGTAAACAAAAAAAATTACGCACATGTATTTGGAATTTCATGCTCTCTTGAAAAATATTTCTTTAATTTAGAACTTTAGGTTCTGATCTTACCTTATTATTTAGAACATCAAGTCATAAAAGGAAGTTATATTTCAAAACTTTAATTTCTGATTGATAAGGTTAATATTTATAACTTCAAGTTCATAAATATGATATTCTAAATTCAGAGCTTCAAGTTCTATGGTAAGATTAAAACTTCAGGTTCTAATCCAAAATTTTAATTGATGGGGTTAATCTTGAGAACTTCAGGTTCTAATTGACCTCTTATATCTTGTCATAATCATGAAAAAATAAAATAAAAATAAATCAGAAATAAAAACATAGTACTTATTTTCTGATGTGGATGGTTTAACTTAATGGCAACCACAGAACATACTAATAAGAAAAATTAATGTATTAAACTAATAACAATAAAAACATAATATGGTGAATTAGAACTATGAGTTCTAATTTGAATATTGAAATTCATAACTTCAGGTTCTAAATTAAAATTACGAGTTCTAGTTTTAATATTGAAATTCAGAACTTCAAGTTCTAATTTTAAATTTGAAATTCAGAAGTTCCGAATAGAACTTCAAAAGTTCTAATTTAAAAAATTAAACAGTCGCATATATGATGATTTGACATCAAAGTCATTCAGGCATATGATTGGCTTCAGGCCAATGATTTGGCTTTACAATGCATTCCGCTTTTTCTTATTTGTGTTAAAATAAAAAACAAAATGGAAGTGAATTGTGCTGATAATATGTTATAAAAGAAGAGAGAAATAGAAGAGAATATAGTATGTTAAAGTTGCATGCTTTTTATCTTTATTTCTCAATTGAATTATAAATTACAAGAGATGTTCTCTATTTATAAGGAGAGATTAGGTTAAGATTTTTATCCCAAAATAATATGGGACAAACTAAATTTGTAAATATTAAAGTGAGAGACCACATTATTTATAATAATTTTATAATTATAAATATTAACGTCTCTTTATTGTATTTGGGGAATTATTATTTAGTTGTTTTGGTAGGTCACCTTCCCATTTAGTCCTCTCAGTGTAAAAATTAAAAAGGTGAGAATAGTTATTGTTGAAAAACAAACTTATCAATTTTTAAAGAGATTTTCTCCCCGCCGCGTGGACTATTGGATATCAAATTATTAACTTTTTTTTTTTCACTTTTAAAACTAAATATTTTTGTGTTTAATGAAAAACTTACATGTTAATGATTTATAAATAATAAGTTCTAAAACAAATATATTGTCGATTGTTTCGATAGAGAAATTAGTTAAAATATGACTGCAATCACAAAAAAATATGAATGTGCTTAAAAAAAATATGTCCATATTTATTGATCGATTTTTTATTGAAATATATCGATAATGGTATTCTTAGAAAATTTTATTGTTTGTAAATTAATAATGTTGACGGATGATTTTGGTCTCAGGGGCAATATGGGTTTTTTACTCCCGAGACAATCCTCATTCAACCGTGAATTTGTTTTGTTTATGGGAAACCAAAAGCAAATTTGGCAAAAGATAGATAAATATACCAATCAACAAAGAGATTTAACGTGGTTCGGCGGATCAGATCCAACCTACGTCCACGGGCACAGAACGAGCGATATTTTATTACCGAAATATGTTTTTTCTGGTCTGTCTTGTGTTTACAAGTCTAATTCTCTCTTGTTCTCTTCTCAACTCTCAATGCTCTCAATAACCTACCTACAAACACGCTTTCCCCTCCTATTTATAATAGCAAAGAAACAATTTTCCTTTTCCCATAAGAATTCCTAGTCGAAACTACATTCACTTCCCATATCCTTTTAGGATACTGACTTATCAACCTTTCCCCATGAAAGTAGGATAGCTTATATTCTTATCCGTAAGAGCATGGAACATATCTCGCCATGTCATCGGTTTTCATGAGGTCGGTCACAATAGTCTTTTGAATTGAGAATGCTGCTATCGATCTGATAATGCCCGACCATCCGGTCTGGAGTGGTCGGTTACCGATCATAAAGTGCTCGGCCCCTTACTGTTGGCTTTTAGTGGTCGGGTCAACATTAATGATCTTGACCGAGAAGGGAATAACCTTTTTACCCCTGCTGTACTGCTTAAATATCATAGGGCCTGAAAATACCATCAACATCTGTCCACTAGTTCTCGATTCCAACGAGTATACAAGTTGGTGCCGGGAACTACATAAAAAGAATAGTACTCTTGATGGAGTGACGGTTAGCCTTTGTGAGGAGAAGTTTATTGGCCTGTCACCACCATGTCTTCGGCACGATTTGAGATGCTCGGTCTGACTTCTTTTTCCGCCAGAAGCAAAATCCCTTCATTGCCCTTCTATAAACCGTCCCTCGAGACATGCAACAGTCACATCCTCTTAAATGCCCATCAGATCACTTCTAGGGTTTAACGGGAGCCAGCCACTTGTCAACCATCCGTCGTCCTCCCGCCAAAAATCAAGCAATCCGACCACCATCGTCAACTCAAAGGACGCCCAATCTCATCTGTCCATCCAACTCTGAAAGATCATTTTAAAAGACGACATGTGGCGTACATCTGACACCCTCGTTCGATCCAACGGCCACAAATGCACCGAACAGATTATAAGAAAACGGAGTAATACACTGTTGCCTTCTTTTACGAACGCTTCAAATTTTCCCAACCGCGAGAACTCCTCTCTCCCAACTGTGTTCAGTGAACTCAGAGAACGACCACACCGCACCGAGCAATCTGCAACCCTTCTAAAAGAACCAAGTAAGTCTTCTGAACGACCTCCATGCTCTGCTTTTCATGAGATGCGAATCCTGCTTTTTTCTTGTGTGTTTGGCTTTATTTTGTTAGGGAGAGATTTATGGCTTGATTGATGTTGTTAGAGCATTTAGAACCCACAGGTTTAGTTTTCCCGGAATCCCAGGGTAACTGTGAAATCCCTGGCCGTTTTAGAAATTAGCTATAGACTGACCTCCCCCACTTTTTTATTTCTCGGATGTCAGGGATGTCTGACAACAGGTCTTCCTATGCAAACTCTGCTAGACCTCCGACCCCCCTGTTGAAGAGCTCTCCTCGAGCTCGGGGGCACCAAGCATAGAGGACCTCGACACTACCCTCACCCCTTCCGAAACTGAACAAGATACTTACCATCAAAGAATACCTCGGAAGGACCCAAAGCCCGGTGATTTTGACTGCTCGGCTTTGGACATGGATCGGCCATCCAAAATAACTGAAGACGATCTAGCACTGCTCCGGCAACGATATGATATTCCGATAGATATCGCTCTTGAAGTCCCCGGTCCAATGGATTGTGCTAGTCAACCTGATGAGGGTTCGGTGGCTCTTCTCCTAGCTTTCTTTGAGTGTGGACTCCGGCTGCGAATTCAACATTATTTCGCCTGGATGCTGGCCGAGATGGAGATCACCCCTTGCCAATTAAGCCTGAATAGTTGGAGGATTTTGGCCGGGATACATGTGATTTGGAGTCAGGCGGGACTCGGCGAACACTTTCTTGAAGAAGCGAAGAGGTTGTACCAGTTGAAAGCCAACCCAAGAACACACCATGGTTGGTACTACCTTTCTGCTTACGCCGATTCGTCAAACATCGTCGGCAAACTCCCCGATTCCAATAAAAACTTCAAAGATTTATGGTTCTGGGCCACAGGAGATTGGGGACGGGTCCTGAAATCAAACAAAGAGGAGGTTTCCGTCCCAGATATCTTTAGAGCGGGAGGTTAGGAATCTAACCCTTAGTGTTCCTGCTCTTGATTTTATGATAGAATTTTAACTTCTTTGACTATTCCCAGCTTATTGGAGGGACGCTCCCAAGGTCTCCCATTAGGTCCGGGCGCGGGTGCGCTGGGCTCGGCGATATGCCGACCATTGGAAGCAATTGGTTAACGATGCAGCCTTTGTCGAGTCGGGTCTGATTCAGACTCCTCCTCCGAAGGTCCTGGGGCGGATAGGTAGATTCTTACTAACCTTCTGACCGATCCCTTTGTTTGCTTAGCATGATAATGATTTGAAATTATTCAGATTCTGGACTGACCACTTCTCTGCCCTTTGCCTTTTGCAGGAATGTCGAAGAGGCCGAAATACCTTGACCAGCTGGCTGGCGTAACAAAGAAAACCGGCCAGGTTGGGGCCGGGCTCTCTCGGAAACGGCCAGCGACTGCTGAGGCCAGAAAAGTGACTGTAGAGGCAGCCCCGTCAGCTACCCAAAGCTTATCTCCCCCTTCCAGGGCATCGCCAACAGTCTCCGCCCGACCCGCCAACCCATCAAAACCTACCAGAAAAAGGAGGCGTCTGTTCGGGGCGGAGGAAGCCGAGCTGACTCGGGAGGTGGAGGAGGAACGGGTCCTGAGCAAAAGGCAGCCCGTTCGGAAAAAGAAGAAAGTGTCAGAGGGTTCATCCAAAAAACAGAAAGACGCTGTGATTCTTGGCGTAGAAGACCTTGGTCAAGACATCAGGGAGGCCACTTCTCACCTGGTGCCGGCAATCAACGAACTGGCCGAAGCGGTCCCTCCGGCAAAGATTTCGAGATACGAAGATCTCTCTCCCGAGGATGTAGTTACATTATTATGCTCCTAGATGGCTATTTTCTGTTTCTTCTCGGCAGACGACCTATCTGGCGGCCAAGAACAAGGATCTCCTCCTGAGTCTTTTATCTGAGGGTAGCCAAGCCCAGAGGCTCCAAAACCGACTTACTGAAATGGAGGCCAAGCTGGCCCGTAAAGAAGAAAACATAAAAAATCTGGAGCTGGCTGCCGTTGAGGCCCATACCACAAATAAAGCTCTCAGGGCCGCCGCCTCTCTAGAGAGGAAAAATGCTGATGCTGCCAAGAAGGACTTGGAGGCTGCCCAGGCCGATAATAGGATCCTACAAGTGGAAGTGCGCAGCGTTGAGTCCAAGTTGAGGGCCAAAGATGAAGAGCTGGTACGGGCCCGAGACGAGCTTATGAGGAAGGAAGCTGAGTTGGAGGTCGAGAGGGACGTAATCAGACTTGAGGGGGTCGGGGACTGCGTCGAGATCATCTTGATGCTACTGCCCGACCTGGATATGGGGCCTATTCACGCGGCCATCCGCTTCTGCAAAGAGGAAATTTCACAGGAGGAGTTTCAAAGATGGCTACCCCTTTCTCCCGAAGAGGTGATGGATCCCGACCCTATTTCGATTGCCCCGGCACCCCCAGCTCCTGAAGAGGATCGACCTGGGGCTCCTGCTCCCGAAGAGAATCGACCTGAGGCTCCTGCTCCGGCCCCCGAAGCCATAATTGTCGGGACCTCTCAGGCCGTCAACGTGGAAGCCACCGTCATTCCTCTCGAGATCGAGCCAATCCATCTGCTACCTGAGCCTATCAAGGAAGAACTAACTGCCCATGCGCGGGCTGATCCGTAAGGGGTAACCTGAATGGGGCCTCGTGTAATTCTGAGCAAACTTTATTCTCCCTGTAATAACTTTTCACAAGTATATTTATATATGTGTTTATTCCATTTCTTGTATTTATTCCATTTCTTGTATTTCATACTTGCTCCGGATGCTTCCCTACAAACAATCACTCGCGGCCCGGCCGACCCGAGCCGAGAATATGATCTTGTGGTGAGACGAAACCCGCCTCCGAGCTGAGGGAAACACTTGGCACTGGGGGGAAATGTTACGTCCCCAGTCCAACAAGACGGACTCAGTGGGACGTAACCCGACCCCGAGCTTAGAGAAAAACTTGGCACTAAGGGAAATGTTATGTCCCTAGTCCAAAAGACAGACTCAGTGGGACGTAACCCGACCCCGAGCTGAGAGAAACACTTGGCACTGAGGGAAATGTTACGTCCCCAGTCCAAAAGACAGACTCAGTGGGACGTAACCCGACCCCGAGCTGAGAGAAACATTTGGAACTGAGGGAAATATTACGTCCCAGTCCAAAAAATGGCCTCGGCAGAACGAATCCAGCCCCAAGCCGAATAACCAAGTGGCCTTGGCTAAACGAATCCAGCCCCGAGCCGATTGAGCAAGTGGCCTCGACGAAACGAATCCAGCCCCAAGCCGAATAATCAAATTGCCTCGGCGAAACGAATCCAGCCCCGTGCCGAATAACCAAGTTTCCTCGGCGGAATGAATCCAGTCCCGAGCCGACTAATCCTTGGGACTTATTCAGAAGGGAAGTGAATCAATCCTTTGAAGCCCTATCGAATTTGGCATGGGCGTCCCCTTGCCAGACCATCGAAAAAAAAAAAAAACTTTTAGAAAATAAAATCAAAAAACGGGAGTGACTTAACACTTATCCCAAAGCAACAGCACAGATGCCTCAAGACAGCGTCCCATCTGAGGTCTCCAAAACACAATTCTGAATCTTTCAATTCAGAGTCCCGGCGAACCAGGATTCGGATCAAAGAGCGTTTAGGATGGTAAGGGCACATTCCTCTATACGTCATGTCGCTATGGAGCCTGCGTTTTGTTCGAGGGCTCCTCCTTACAACGCTAGAGTAATTATACGCCACGAGGGTGTAATCCTTCCTCGTGATATGCTTCTTACGGATCCGAATGACCAAATAGGTAGGGATCAAAAGAGTGTCCGAAATATTAAGGGCATGCTCCTCCTTATGCTCGGTAACACTGGAGCATGCAAACGCCACGAGGGCATAATCCATCCTCGTGCTATGCTTCTCACGGATCCGAATGGCCGAATAGGTATGGATCAAAGAGTGTCCGAAACATTAATGGTATGCTCCTCCTTATGTTCGGTAACACTGGAGCAAGCAAACGCCACGATGGTATAATCCCTCATCGTGATATGCTTCTCACGGATCCAAATGGCCGAATAGGTAGGGATCAAAGAGTGTCCGAAACATTAAGGGTATGATCCTCTTTATGTTCGGTAACACTGGAACAAGCAAACGCCACGAGGGTATAATCCTTCCTCGTGCTATGCTTCTCACGGATCCGAATGACCAAATAGGTATGGATAAAAAGAGTGTCTGAAACATTAAGGGCATGCTCCTCCTTATGCTCGGTAACACTGGAGCAAGCAAACGCCATGAGGGCATAATCCCTCCTCATGCTATGCTTCTCACGGATCCGAATGGCCGAATAGGTAGGGATCAAATAATGTCCGAAACATTAAGGGTATGCTCCACCTTATTTTCGGTAACACTGGAGCAAGCAAACACCATGAGGGTATAATCCATCCTCGTGCTATGCTTCTCACGGATCCAAATGGCCGAATAGGTAGGGATCAAAGAGTATCCGAAACATTAAGGGTATGCTCCTCCTTATGTTCGGTAACACTTGAGCAATCAAACGCCACGAGGGTATAATCCATCCTCGTGCTATGCTTCTCACGGATCCAAATGGCCAAATAAGTAGGGATCAAAGAGTGTCCGAAACATTAAGGGTATGCTCCTCATTATGTTCGGTAACACTGTAGCAAGCAAACGCCATGAGGGTATAATCCATCCTCGTGCTATGCTTCTCATGGATCCGCTGGTCAGACAAAACGTGTGGGAATACACTCTCTGCAGTCGTATTTCCCCAGCTGGCCAGACCGGCCATCTTACGGGGGCACTCCCTCCCCGCGATTATCATTTCGAAATTTTTCTTATGAATACAAGTCATATGGTAGTTCTGCTCCAGCTTCGGGGGTTTGAACTTATGCGCTTTATCCCTTAATGCAGTCCTGATCCTAAAAAATGACATGAGTTAGGTCGGAGTACTTCTGCCCGGGGTTTTTATGGTAGCACTTGTGATTGGTATGTTACGGGTTTGGTGTTTTTTCTGATCTCAGATCATCCCTTCGCGTCGAATATGTCCCCGAAATACTGAATATGACTTTCAAGTTTAATTTGAAAAAGCGAGTGAAGATTTTCTTGACTGAAAAAAGAAAATTTTATTCATATTCGGTGATCTACTGCCCTTCTTACAACTCTCCGCGAGATATTTTTGGGAGATGGTTTATTTGATCTCCTAACCCCTGTCGGGTTTTTTTTTTTAAAAGAAATAAAGAAAAAACCTATTGGAAGTACTTCCTCAACATCTCGGCGTTCCAAGGTTTTTTTAGCCATGTGTCATCCAGCTGTTCCAAAGTATAGGCACCCGGCCTTACCACTTCCACAATTCTATAGGGCCCTTCCCACTTGGCACCTAGCGAACCTTCCTCCGGCCTTCGAGTGTTCAAGGTGACCCTTCGCAATACCAAGTCACCTGGAAGAAAAACACGGGTCCGAACTTTTTTTTTGTAGAAACGGACCATTCTTTGTTGATAGATTGCTGTCTTCATAGCCGACTTCTCCCTCTTTTCTTCGATCAGGTCGAGATGACTTTTGATGAGTTCTTCATTCTGTTCGTCCTTATAATGCCGGACCCGGTGGGTAGCCATTCCGATCTCTGCTGGAATAACTGCTCCGCATCCGTATGATAATGAAAACGGAGTTTCCCCTATGGAATCCTTACAGGTCGTCCGGTGTGCCCACAACACCTCTGGTAACTCCTCGACTCATAAGCTCTTGCAGGCTCCAAGCCGAGCTTTAAGATTGGATTTGATGGTTTTGTTTGTCGCCTCTACCTGCCCGTTAGACTTGGGATGGGTAGGTGAGGTGAATCTTAAGGCGATCTGGAGGTCTTCACAAAGCTTACTGAAACCTTTGCTATCGAATTGTTTTCCGTTATCGGTGATGATAGCCCGAGGAATTCCGAACCAGCAGATAATATTCTTTCTCAAGAACTCCATAGCTTTCTTCTCTGTGATTGTGGATAGGGGTTCGGCTTCCACCCATTTGGTGAAATAATCTATGGCAACAATGGTGTATTTCACTTGCCCTCGCCCCTTCGGCATCGGTCTGATGATATCCAGCCCCCACTGGGCGAACGGCCGAGGGCTGGACAAGGTGGTCAACTGTTCTGCGGGCTGGTGGTGAATATTGGCATTCTTCTGGCATCCCTCACATTTCCGGGCTACCCTCACACCGTCCTGATGCATGGTCGGCCAGTAGAACCCTTGCCTTAAAGCTTTAAAGGCAATTGATTGTCCTCCGGCGTGACTCCCACAGATTCCCGCATGAATTTCCATGAGCACATAGTCAGCCTCCTCTTCTGCTAAACATCTCAGAAGGGGTACCGTATAGCCCCTTCGGTATAGCACCCCTTCGATCAGGGAGAACTTGGTGCTTTTGAATTTCAGTTTTCTGGCTTCCTTTTTATCTTCAGGTGTCTCCCCGGTCTCCAGATATCTCCTGATTGGTTGCATCCATGAAGATTTGCTTTCCATATCAAATACCTCTACCTCGAGCTCTCGTACGCTTTTTTCTCGGAGGCAGATTAGAGGGACTATTCTAGGATTTTCCGACCTGATTGAAGATGCGAGCCGTGCTAGAGAGTCTGCCTCACATTTTTTTTCCCGGCCGATTTGCTCAAAGCGCACATTCCCTATTTTCCCCACCAACCTTTTTACCTCAGCTAAATAGGCTATCATACTCGGCTCCCTGGCTAGGAATTCTCCCTTTAGCTGCTGAACAACCAGTTGGGAGTCGCTTATTACAACTACGTCGTGGACGCCCATCACCGTGCATAACTTTAAACCGGCTAAAATTGCCTCATACTCTGCCTCATTATTTGTGGCCTCGAAGGTGAATCTCAAGGCGAACAACACTTCTTCACCTTTACCATTTTTCAACACGATTCCGGCCCCATTACCTTGTGAGCTGGCAGATTCGTCTACTGACATCTCCCATTTGTCTTCCCCCACTGTCAGAATTTGGGGTTCTGTGAATTCAGCAACAAAGTCTGCTAGAGCCTGCCCTTTTACCGCTGCCCTCGGGAGGTAAGTGTTGGAGATTCTAAGCATCCCAAGATCATAAACAAGCATGAACAAGTGTGAATACATTCGAGGAAGTCTTGGAATACTTACATCGAGCGGTTGAGCGACGCTTGAGGCAACAAAAACTCTTCACTGCCCACTGGTTGGTCACGGCAAACTGCAGTTTTGCCTCCTCCATTTTCGGCTTTTGAGCTCCTTCGTCAAGCTCCAAGCTTCGTCGAATGGTTCCCGGCTCATGAGTGGACTTCCCTATCACCTTCGCATGATCCCGGAGTGTGCTAGCACTCTTGATTTTGCCACAAAATTGCACTTGCTTCCCCTTCACTGCTCGGTTTTGCCCAGCAGAAAAACAGTGAAGAAAGCCCTTGTTTGGACGAGAGAGAGAAGAGGGAAAAGAGAGGAGAGATTGTGAAAATGTGTAATTGTGTTTGGTTTATTTGTTTTCCAAAAAACATATACCAAATTTTGGCTTTAGAAAATTCAAACCAATTAAAGCCATTAATGCCAACCACACACATCACTCAATCACATCAATCACAAGTTGTCAAGTCACATCACTCAAAGTGACAAGTGATTTGACGCTTGATGCGACTAGTGATTTGACGCTTGATTTGACTTACGTGCCGCACTCGAATTCGAAATGCGAATTCGAAATAATCTCGGGCTCGGGTTCGCTAATTCCAAATTAATGAATTTTCCGTTGCGTCGTAATTAAATGATTACGCCTAGCGAAGTCACTATTCACGTCGCTAACGAATTAATTCTAAATTAATTTGCTCGCCCGAATTAAAATCTTATTTTAATTCCGCGTCGAAATCCAATTTCGTTTAATATATCAAATATATTAATTTACCGATTAATTCCAAATTAATCGTTATCTCTCTTTAAATGATATTTTATCCCAGATAAAATATCTCCTCAATTAATCCCAGATTAATTTTCTCTCTCTCATCTAATTAATCCCAGATTAATTAAAGTGCGAGTCATACGTCATCGGTGAATCTTTGGGAAGTGACCCATGAGATCCCCGGATATGTTGGCAGTAAATTCGGTCGTCGGACTATCCGAACACGTAAGTACCTCGTACTACGTTTATACCGATTTACAAGACAAGGTTGGCTTCTAGCAAAGCGTTATGCCTACAAAATTCTCCGGAAATATCCTTACAGGAATAAATGATCTATATCAGGCGTAGTATACGTAGTATAGCGTATTTCTGTCCAGTATCGGATGATCACATGTGAGGCCTGGGGCTGGTACAGTGTCTGCCCCGTACGAAGCATATATCGGATGACAAACAACTAGTCTCTTTAATATCGGATAATCATGACCAAGACATATTATCCCGACGGTTGCAACCTTATTTAGAGAACCAGTTCTGTATCTCTGCGCGATCATCAACTTCATATGACTGGAGTGACACTTCCGTCTTGACATCACACCCAACACACTACGATTCTCAATATACGCAGCATTGGCGTACACATAACCTGTTAAAGCGCTGGACGACCGCAACCAAAGTACATTGATTGTCGCAAGTATTAGCGGTGCAAGTCTCAGGTTAAGACCAAATACACCTACCCTGATTTCGGACTTCCATAGACACATAGTCATACTACCAATGGAATTCCGAGGGGGTCTATCCAGAGCGAAGCTGTTTCCCGTACCATCGGTAAAACACAACCTCCTATTACACTTGCATGAGTATCCTATACCCAAATACATGAAAACTATGTCGTTGTGCCCTCACAACGCGCACAAGTGTAATACTAGTCTTTTACGCATTCATCGATGTCCAATCTCGATAATGCTCTGACTAGGGATATTTAATGATTTATCATTCGTGGACTGATACTGTCTCATATCATTCTCAATCCATGAACAAATCACAGGGACCTCCTATCATTTATATATCTAGGTGATCTAATCACAAATGATAAGAGTGCAATCTCCTTTGTCACATAGTTAATTTGTACAACAACACAATGATCTGTACAAATAGAAACCTCTGGTTTTTGTCCAACAGTAAGAAATGCCATGTTCACTCAACTCTACCGACCACTTCATTAACCTGCCCGAGACCTCTGGTTTTTGCAAAATTTGCCTCAAAGGATAATCGGTATAAACCCCAATAGGATGGGCCTGGAAGTAAGGTCGTAACTTCCGGGCCGCAGTGATTAACGACAAGGCGACCAGCTCATGTGCTGGATATCTGGTCTCAGCATCTAGTAAAGCTTTGCTAACATAATACAATGGCTTTTGAACCTTATCGGCCTCTTGCACTAATATCGAACTTACTGCATGCTCCGAAACAGCTAAATATAAGTATAAGGTCTCACGTGGGGACGGCTTTGCTAGAAGTGAGGGATGCGTCAGGTATTATTTTAACTGTAGGAAGGCCTCCTCGCATTCTGACGTCCAGTTGACTTCCTTTTTTGCCTTTTTTGACGACTTTGAAGAAGGGGTGGCACTTGTCGGTTGCTCGGGAAATAAATCGATTGAGCGTGGCTACCCTACCGGTCAGGCTTTGCACTTCTTTTATCGTCCTGGGAGATTTTAAGTCCAGGACGGCTTGGATTTTCTGCGAATTTGCTTCTATGCCTCGGGAGCTTACCATATAGCCCAAGAACTTTCCCGATGCCACTCCGAAAGCACACTTCTCCGGGTTGAGTTTTAAATTATGCTTCCTCAGCAATTCAAAGGTTTTCTTCAGATCGGCCACGTGACACCCTGGCTCCTTAGACATTGTTATCATATCATCAACATATACCAGCATCGATGTGCTGATGAGTGGCTTGAAAATTTTGTTCACCAGCCTCTAAAAGGTTGCCCCCGCATTTTTCAATCCGAAGGGTATTATTTTATAACAGTAAAGCCCCTGATCGGTAACAAAGGTCGTCTTCTCCTCGTCCTCAGGATGCATCTTGACCTGGTTATATCCTGAGAAGGCATCCATGAAGTTTAGCAGTCCCTGGAAGGCCGTTGAATCCACCAACTGATCTACGTTTGGTAGTGGGAAGCTATCTTTCGGGCACGCTTTTGTGAGGTCGTGTGAAATCCACACACATCCTCCACTTTCCATTGAATTTCTTTACTAATACCACATTTGATACCCACTCCAGGTATTTCACTTCTCTGATGAAACCAGCTTTCAATAGTTTTTCTACCTCGGCAGCCATTGCCCTGCACCGTTCCTGGTTAAAGGTTCTTCTTTTTTGCTTGACCGGTTTGTGTGAGGGGTTTACTGCCAAACGATGATTGATGAACTTCGGATCAATCCCGGGCATGTCGTCGTGCCCCCATGCAAAGATATCCGGGTACTCCTTCAGACACTTCAGCAGATCCTGCTTCAGGACCTCGTCTAAGTGTCCCCCTATTTTTACATTCTTTCCAGGTCCGAAAAGTTCCATCTCCTCTAATTCTTCGACTGCCCCTAGCCGGGCAGCTTTCTTTGGCCGAGGACCCGGATCTTTACTTGCTTCTTCCTCGTCTTCGTTCCCTTGTCTTTTCCGGGTACCTGCTTCAATGCAAAGGGTTTCCCATGAGAGGGTGGCGAAACAGCTCCGAGCCACCTTCTGGCTCCCGTACACAATTCCAATCCCTTCCCGGGTTGGGAATTTCAACTTTAAGTAATAGCAAGACATTGCAGTCTTTGTCTTCATCATGAAAGGCCGACCAACAATGACTTGGTAACTGCTCATGCAATCCACCACCGTGAAATTTATCATAATCGTCCGAGTCCGGGGACGGGTTCCGATCGTCATTGCCAATTGTATCATTCCCAATGGGACGACCGTTGAGCCCCCGAAGCCGTATAGGGGAGTCCCATCGTCAGTTAGAGTCGCATACTCCACACCAAGGTCGTCCAAAGCCTCATTGGAGATTATATCAACCGCACTCCCGGGATCCACTAGGATTCTGTCTACCTCAGAACCGCCGATTGTCGCCTTGATTATTAATGCATCATCGTGGGGGGAAACTCACCCCTCGAGCATCCTCGCCAGGTCTTCCATTTTCTCCCGCAAGTGGTTTATTAATAGAACATTATTGGCACTGACCGACCACCTAGTATTTCCGAGGCCCGTTCTGTTTCTAACACTTCCAACCCCTGAGCCCGACTATAGTTTTTTCTTGACCGGTTAGAGTCCCCGGCCAGTGTCTTCCCCATGCGATGATATTCACCTGTCGGCAATGTGCTCTCTGCCTGGCCGTCATAACTTCATGGTCAATATAATTATTCAAGTACCCATTCCGCGCCAGGTCTTCCATTTTCTCCCGCAAGTCTTTACATCCATTCGTCGTATGTCCCCTCAGATTATGATGCATGCAATAGGGTTTATTATTCCTCCTGTCTGGCGGGAATCTCCTGAGGTCAGGTTCTATCAAGAGACATTTTCCCTGGATTTCCATGACGATTTGCCCAAGTGGTTTATTCAGAGGAATGTATGCCTCTTCCCCGGCCACATGGTTCACCTGGGTCGAGATTCTCTTTTCCTGGTCATCCCGAGATACCGGCTTGAATTCCCTTCGTCTCGGGGGCGGTTTTTTGAACTCCATGTCTGGCCTGCGAGGAGCTTCTGCCCTCATCGTCCTCTCTCTGATAGATGTCCCCCTCCAGGTAATTCTCTCATCATCTTCCAACAAAACAAACTTCCGGGCTGTTTCCAGAGCGGTGGCATAATCCGGTGTACCCTGGATGCTCAGGTGAGTCCATAGCTTTCCGATCTTTAAGGCTCCCTTCAAACTCTCCAAGGCCTCGAGCGACTCATATCCTCCGACCTCGAGCACCATGCTATGGTACCGCTCAATGAAAGCCTTCAGGGGTTCATCGTCCCCATGTTTCATGAGCCTCAATTCCCCAATTGTCTTCTTTGGGACGCAGGCCCCCTTGAAGTGCCGAACAAATGACTTCTTGAGTTGCGTGAAGCTTCCGATGCTCCCTGAAGCTAGACTTCTGAACCACAGAATGGCGGATCCCCCCAAGGTTATGGGGAATACTTTGCAAACGACATCCCCTACTACTCCTTGGACCTCCATCAACAGGACAAAACTCTCAATATGGGATTTTGGATCAGTGTGGCCTTTGTAGGGCGTCATGGACGGCATATTGAATCGTTTGGGGAACTTTACCGACCTTTTTTCTTCTGTGAAGGGAGATTCAACCTCGCTGTCCCGAGCATCTCCCGTGTCTGTTTTGAGGTTCGCTCCCCACTTGGCCATTTCTTTTCTTAACCAATATTTTATACTACCATCTGTGTTACCGTGCCGCCTCCTGCGGCCTTCTTTACCCCAGGTGCGGCGTTCCTCATGGCTTGAGATTTCCCGTCATGTTTCACCATCCTTCCTATATCCCCTTCTGGTGTCGCAGGGGCCATCATAGGAAGAATCTGGCAACTGTCTCCCCTCTTCTTCTTCCCACGTATCCTCCGTTTGTAAATCTTTTTCTACCACTACGGACCTCATCCCGTAGGGACCCTTCCTCCTCGGTTCATCGTCATCACTCACATCTGCGACCCTTTTTCCTTCCGCTATTTCGCCTCTCCTCCGACTGGCTCCGGCTTCAAGCCTCTCATTATTCGTCTCTTCCACCCTCTCCAATTTGTTCATCATGGATTTCAACAGGATTTGATTTTCCTCCCTATCTTTCCTCATATTTTCCTCTATTTTCTCCATCCATTCTGCTGTTGAACTCCCCGATGACTGGTGATTACCACTTTCTGCCATCGTCTTAATACGCGAGCTACTTTTTGTTGGAGTTCCCCACAGACGGCGCCAACTGTTGACGGCTGATTTTGGTCTCAGGGGCAATATGAGTTTTTTACTCCCGAGACAATCTTCCTCAACCGTGAATTTGTTTTTTTTTTTTATGGGAAACCAAAAGCAAATTTGGCAAAAGATAGATAAATATACCAATCAACAAAGAGATTTAACGTGGTTCGGCGGATCAGATCCAACCTATGTCCACTGGCACAGAACGAGCGATATTTTATTACCGAAATATGCTTTTTCTGGTCTGTCTTGTGTTTACAAGTCTAATTCTCTCTTGTTCTATTCTCAACTCTCAATGCTCTCAATAATCTACCTACAAGCACGCTTTCCCCTCCTATTTATAATAGCAAAGAAACAATTTTCCTTTTCCCATAAGAATTCATAGTCGAAACTACATTCACTTCTCATATCCTTTTAGGATACTGACTTATCAACATTTCCCCATGAAAGTAGGATAGCTTATCTTCTTATCCGTAAGAATATGGAACATATCTCGCCATGTCCTTGGTTTTCATGAGGTCGGTCACAATGGTCTTTTGAACTGAGAATATTGCTATCGATCTGATAATGCCCGACCATCCGGTCTGGAGTGGTCGGTTACCGATCATAAAGTGCTCGGCTCCTTACTGTTGGCTTTTAGTGGTCGAGTCGGCATTAATGATCTTGACCGAGAAGGGAATAACCTTTTTACCCCTGCCGTACTGCTAAAATATCATAGGGCCTGAAAATACCATCAACAAATAATATGTAAATTTTTATACATGAAATAATATTGAGAGATATTTAATTCTAAAAATAGAAGTTTAGGAAAGAAAAAAATAAATCTCTCTCCTCGACTAAAATTGATTCTATTAAGAATTCAAAAAAAAAATTACTAAATAAATAAGTACACGTATTTTATATACTTGTCAAATTTTTTCTATTACAATAATTTACAGTTAAGTCCGTTATAATATGGGTAATGATAGATGTACTTCATAAGTATATAATGAATATAGAATTATGATTTTAAATTAATCAGGAGAGATTGGGCATATAAAAAATTATTTAATTAAATTTTAATTTTAATTTTAATTTAAAATCATAATTCAATTTTATACTGAAAATATACTCATTCAATAAATCAGTCATTATTACCATAATATTGAATCTTAGCTATTTCGTTGGTTTCATCGTGTATCTAGGTGTAGAATTTCTAAATCTTTAATAGAAAACCTCCACTAATCCGTATTCACACGTGTGAATAGTTACCACTCAATTAATGGGTGTTTTCCGACACTTGTTTTCTTTAGAAGCTTATGTTGCTCTAAAGAAGCTTATTGATTGAGCAAATTAGTATTCATAAATTTACACGAAAAGATGCATACAATGAACTCAACAACAATAGGGTTGACAACGGGCGGGATTCGATGAGATTTGTCAATTTTAATATTGTTTTGGTCATATAAAATAGGATAAAAATATGTTTTAATCCCTTTCATTTTATAAAAACTTCCATTTCGTAAAATACTAGCTCGTCCCGATTCAAAATTTCTCATCCCGATCCTATCCCGTTTTCAGTACGGGACAAAAAATTTGCCCCGAATCCCATCCCAAACGGGATGGGACAAAAAATTTTGCGAACCCAAATCAAGAACAACAAATGCTGCTACAGCTATATAATTAAAAATACAAAGAAGTGGTTAAAAAGTTTATGTTGATGGGGTTTAGAACAAAATATAAAGAAAGGATATGATGAACTATCATAAATCTAAAACACATACATTAATAGTACACACAAACACTCCCAAAGCTCTTGGAAAATTTAGCAGAAGAATTTTAGGCTGAAGCATTTTACAATTCCATACATTCACCTGTAAAAGGAGGCTTTGATGGTGTTGGCAATGTAATATCCTTTTGCTTTAGCATTTGTACTACATTTGTCATGCATGGTCGTAGATTTGGTGATTCTTGTGTACACAAAAGACCAACCCAAATGACCCTTTTAACCTCCTCAATGTCTTCAATCTTCATGCTTTTGTCTATAATTTCTTGCACTGTTTTTGCTTGAAAGTGCTTCCATGTCTGTCCAAGTTAAAAAAAAAAAAAAAAAATGGAATTCTTAATGTCAAGAACATGATATTTCGTAAAACTATAAGGGTGGTCGACGATATTTTGTTTAGGGAACTTACATGTGATACTAGAGTCTCAAAGCCATCTTCATCTTCATCTTCATCTTCTGATTGAAGTTTGTTGTTTTGGACACCACTGATAATTTCCAGCACAAGTACCCCAAAGCAATAAACATCAACTTTCTCAGTGAATTGCCCATTTGCAATATATTCAGGGGCCATGTAGCCTCTACATTTTAAAAAGAATATCATCAGTAACCCACATAACAAAATTAGATCAAACTAAACCAAACAAAAGCCTTCCTATTAAGTGGGGTCAGCTTAGGGGCGATCTAGAATTACCTTAAATTGTAGGAACTCTAGGTAAATTTTTAAAATGAAATCTCTATCTATAAATGATTAAAAAAAAATATAAGCCATATACACTAAAAAAATGAAATTTCTTAGATTTGAGCATTAATTTTGAGCCAAATTTTAGGGCTCGTTCCAGCGCTCCTTAGGGCCACTTTAGACTTTGGGTTGGCTATATAGATTCTTTGATATTAATGTGCTATATCATAGATCAATATCTCATTAAGCTCATTAACATTTAGGTTTTTCTCGACCCCGCTTGACATAAGACAACAACATTTGTTATCGTTTTCTTACTGGAGGCATTTATGGGTCTATGTTGTACACAGCCGAACCACCTTTTTTGATTCTCTCATATTCTCATGAATCGATTTTACACCTAATTTTTTTTCTTCTAATTTCTAACTTAATCTCTCAGAATTAAAATGTTGATTAATGATAGTTACTCACAGTGTGCCAGCAATAGCAGTGTTTGGCATAAGAGATTTTTCACTTGAAGAAAATCTGGCAAGGCCAAAATCTGCTATTTTGGGTTTGTGTTTCAAGTCCAATAAGATGTTACTGGCTTTGATGTCTCTATGAATAATCTGCATTTGACAGTCATTGTGAAGATACTCTAATCCTTCAGCTGTTCCAATGATTATTGCATGCCTTTTTTCCAATCAAGTTCCTTCTTCTGTTTCGGGTCTTTCTTCCATTGAGTACCAAAATAGTTAATTTACAAGATTGCTTTAGACACAAGTAATTAAGCTAACTATAATTAATTAGTTGAATTGATATGCTTACCAAACAAGATTCGATCCAGGCTTTTGTTTTGTACAAATTCATAGACAACAAAGCTATCTTTGCTAGTGAAGCAGCAGCCAAGAAATTGAACCAAGTTCTTGTGGTGAGCTCTGCTCAGTATATCCATTTCATTGCAAATCTCCTTCATCCGATTCTTTCTGCTAATAAACAAACGTTTGATTGCTATTTCTCTGCCATCTTGCAAGGTCCCCTGCTCAATATATATTCATAGTACAAAGTTATATATAGGTGTGGAAAAGGAATTTGGATCTAGTATTGACCTGATTTGTACTAAATTTTTCATATTCTTATGTTATATGTGATTTAATAGTAATGTATGGTTAAGATTCAGTTACATATAAATTATTATTTAATAACTACCGATCATAATATATAAGAAGCTTAACTCAACACCGAATCCAAGTCTCAAAAAGAAAAAAGAAAGGATTAGCTGAAATGAAGTAGAAATTAAAGAGGACAGGCCTTAAATATTTCTCCATATCCTCCATGACCAAGCTTGTTAATCTCATTGAAACAATCAGTAGCTTTTTCTATCGTTGAGTACTTGAACTGCAAGAATTTCAAGCTTTTATGTAATACTGACAAGTCCATCTCCATTCCTGTAAACATTGAATTCCATTCTAGATTAATTCCATGAAAAGAAATGAGCAAACAGAAGTACTTTTTCAAGGTTAAAAGTATTTGAAATCTCTTAATAATAGGTTCAAAAAAGCTAGCTAGCTTAGCTAAGTGAGCATAGTACTCGATCACCTTTATGTAAACTCCTGTAAATCTTTCTTTTGTAATAAGCTTTTCCCAAAAAGAACCCAAGTACAATTGCCAAGACACACGCCACAACCACACCAATACTAAACATCATATACTTGAAAATTTCAACTTCATGTTCCTCTGCATCCATATGAAAAAAAGTAAAAGTAAAAAAAAAAAAAATTCAATGTATTGAGTCGAAATGAACCATTAATTAGCTTAGCTTAGCAGTAAGTAGATGAGTAGTAATTAAACCTTGGCATTGTTTCACAGTGTGAAAATCATTGGCAAATTCATAATGAGAGTAACGTAAGAAGCAGCCAGCAAAAAACACACGGCCTTCAATTGCAGGTATGCAAGTTAAGGCAGATGAAGAAGCCTTGCTTAAGCATTGAGAACACATTTCAGGGCTCAATGATTTCAAGCAACTAGCCATCCCATAAGCTGATAAACCATCTTTGCTCTCTGTGTTCACTGCGAATCCATCTTCATCAGCCGCCCTCACACTAACCCTCTTCACTACTTGTTTTACTAGACCTCCGTATACATTCTGCTCTTGTTCAACATCACTGCTGCATCTCTACTTCCATTCAAATTACACATGACAAATAGCCATAATAATATAAAGAAAGGAAAATCACATCTAAGTCTCTATTTTATTTTTTTTCCATAATTACCTATCAGGTCTATGCTATTCTTAATCATTGTTTCATTTTGGATAACAATCGAAACGATATGTTTCAGTCCCGATTATCAATTAGGACGAAAATATTATCCCGACTATTTTTTTTTTGATTTGGAACGACAATCGTACTGAATCGTAACTAAAACTTTTATTCGGGTCGATTTTTGGTCCCGAATCCCATATTGTTCACTATGAAATCCCGAATACCGATCAAATTTCAAGATTCTCTACCAACCCTAAACAAGAGTAATTATAGAAAAATTAAGGCATTCTCAAGATGGAATATAAGAAAGTACCGTATCATCAAAATGAGCAAAGGGTTCTGCATAGAAGCTATAATTCTCAAGCCTGAGAAAGCAACCATCAAGAAAAACATGAGCAGTGGTGGCAGGAAGGCAATTGGTCAAGAGACGATTCATCTGAGAGAAGCATGTGTTACAATCAATTTGATTAAGATCTTCCATGCATTGTGATAACACGTGTATTCTTGAAGGTGGGATCCCTATTTCTTTGAAAGCAAAATTCTCGACACCCATCTCTGTTTTCAGCTGATCCAAAATGGAGTAATAATTACGCAAGTAGTTATTTGATGAATTTTCTGGAGGAAGGCTTTGGCAATTATGAGCTATGATGTTAATTCTAGGATCTGCATCAGCCTCATGATGAGGGAACAAGGTAGTCATGGCAATTATCAATGAGAGATGATGATAAATTGCCATGACAACTTACAAACAGACACTGCATCTGCTGCATGCATCAGAAAATTTAATCCAAGGAATTTTGTTTTCTTCTATATAATTTTTTTTTTTTTCTCAAGAAGTTTATTTTATTGCTTTTGCATGGATTTAGGGTCGTTATAGCTGTGTGTGTTAAATTAAGAAAGGGTTTGTTTTGCAAAATTTTGGAGGGAAAAAAAACAACACATGCAACTGCTAACACATTGAAAATGCTACAATACAACTAGATCTCAATCTGTTAGCTTCCCCTGACAAGTTGGACATGTCAACTGAAAAATAACAAGTAAATAAATAAATACTCTTTAAATGGAAAACCATTCGCCTCCTTAGATCCCTCTTTTATGCTTCTCATCAAATACATGAAGGAAACTTCATAATTCCCTACAGGCAAAGCAAACCTAGCTATGGCTTAATGATTGCATTAGTAAATTCAATCTAAACTTTACAATAATAAACGAGAAGAGCCTCCACATAAACAAAACTTGTAGGTCAGAGGTGAATCGCGTATTTGAGCATTTTATGACAGATTGTCTGACTGTGCAGTGTTCAAAATGCTTCTTGCAAATACAATGTTAAATTGAATGCAGAACTGCTCACGAACGGAAGGATTATACCGGTCACTAAAGCTTTTCTCAAAGTAAATCTTCATATATGTTCTGGTGAGGCAAACATATATACCTACCCACATTGTGCAGTTTCTTCAGCAAAATTCTTCCAGTGTTTGATTCTCCGCAATACAGATGAGTAAACTTTCAAATCAACGCCAGCCTGTCAACAAGTATACGAATCTTCAGAGGAATCCACCAAAGACACGAGTGGAATCCCTTTGCCAGTAAAACTTGAACACCTGACCTGCAACTCATCACCCACTTCAAACTCTTTCTTCCCATTATCCTGCAAGGAAGCCAAAAAGTAACCGATAAGTCCAGAGAGAGAAGGGGAAAATCACCAGCAAAATGATAAATTTTGTACAAATGTTTCAAACCAATCAAACATTACCACAAAAAAGGAAAAAAGGACAATCACGTTCACTCTCATCAAGATGCACAAAGTATAAACTGTAACCTAGCCTAAAATAACTAATCCACCTGTGGTATCAAGATATATATCATTTGGAAACAAAGGAAACTGTCAAACATGACCGATATATGATTCAAATATTCAGTATTCACTAACATCATAATTGCTTATTTAAAGATGATTTGGTCATTACAGACATGGACCTCACAGAAAATCAAATTGATACATAATAATATGGCAGCAGGCGGTAAACACATTGTCCTCAATTTAGCACATTGGCCAAAAAAAGAACCTTAGTACTGAATGTAACCTGTTGAGAATGGGGATTGAGCTTAAATGGGAATCAAAGAAACTAAACATCAAATTCATTATTGAAAAAAGCACAATGGAATACATACCTCAAACCGGTACATTCCGCGAATTCCACCACCCAATTCAAGAACCAACCCCCGTGTACGTACTTGATAAACCTTGGCAGTAACCTTTGACCCAAGCTTCAGATTCTTCGCAGTTACATTAGCCTCAGCTTTGGCTCCCTTATTACTTGTCTGATCCTGAGTATCATAAGATGTGAAATTGCAATTATCCTCATCACCATCCCGTGCACTAAAGAGATATTCACATATTTTTTTTTCTGTCTCCTTTTTGGACAAAGCAGTTGACTTTTGGACATTTGAAGATGAGAAGAGACCAGAGCCAATGACCCGTGAATCAAACTTAACACCTTGAGGGGTGGATTTTTTTGGCTTTTTATTTGATTTCGAAGCTGGAGTTGACTTGAGTGTACTTTTAGAATTCCGAGTAAAACCAGGAGATTTTTCCTCCTCATCACACTCTTCCACACTTCGAATTAATACAGCTGGTGTAGAGGAAGTAGATGGATTTACCGCAGAAGTTTCATTTTTGCTTACTGTGGATATTTTTGGCTTTTTATTTGATTTCGAAGCTGGAGTTGACTTGAGTGTACTTTTAGAATTCTGAGTAAAACCAGGAGATTTTTCCTCCTCATCACACTCTTCCACAGTTCGAATTAATACAGCTGGTGTAGAGGAAGTAGATGGATTTACCGCAGAGGTTTCATTTTTGCTTACTGGCAACTCATGGTTTTGTCCATTAGACACATCCCCAACTGATGGCCAAACAATAGTAGCTTGTTTGTTAACTGGAACTGATCCTTCAACCACATTCTTTGCCTCAGCTCCTGGTCGAGGTGAAGTTGCTTTTAGGGATAGCTTAATGTTACCACGAACATCTTGCCCTATGCACATCAAAGAAAGCTGCTGGCCCACGGATACCGTATCAGAAATTCGGGAGACCTGATGAAGTACCATTACAAAATTTATTACATATAACATAATATGTAATCAAATAAAACATTGCTATTGGAAAATGAAAAATCATGATCACTGTCTCTTCAAAAATAATCATCACTAGCAAATAACTGTAACAAAATTATCTGAATCACATATAAAAGCTCTGTCGCACATGCCCAAACCAACACAAAACCATAGTCTAAAACAACATGATTGCACATTCTAATATTGGAGGCAAAATTACAACTCATAAAGATCCTCTTAAATGCATATGCAAGCCGTGTCAAACAGCTACACGTCATTATTTACAGCAAATCAACGGAATCCCACTGCCAGTTTCAAAGAGAGATAAGAGAGAATCACGAATATATCTAATCTCAATCCCAATCCGGAAAGGAGTGATTTCTTCTCTTATGTGGTGAAATGAGGCTTCTATAAGGGCTCCAATTAGGTTATCCCAGAATATACTATAAACTATCAGTTTTTCCCCTCAAAGATGCCAATTTGGTTATTTTGTTTCTACCCTATTTCATGTAGGATTCTTTGCTAACGGCTAGGAATGCATTAGGGAAGAAATGAGAAGGGAAGCTAAAAGTTGTACTCCTTAGAACTGCTCTTAAATAACACATACCGGTTCATGGGACAACTCAGAAATGTGTAGCAGGCCTTGTTGACCACCATTGAATTCCACGAAAGCGCCATATTCTTTGACTGAAGTCACAACACCTTTATAGACCCCCCCGACTTCAATCTCACGGCCAATTATGAAATCAACCTGAATGGAAAGTATTTCTTGAGACAATCAAACAAGGAAAACCCAGTAAAAACATCATGTCTCTACTTACACAAGCTAAAACACAGTAATCTAGATATAATTAGTGTAAGAAATAGTAAAGCACATTGCACAAGCAATGTGAAACATTAATTGTTAAAGAAAAGCAAGTCTAAAATAAAGTTCCAACCTCTTGCAACACTTTTGCAAATCCAGGATTCATTAAGAAAACATGTACACGATACTTTAACAACCCACGGACACCAAGACTCATAATTTTGGGGAATGAGAGAGGGGGTTGTGAAGTTTTAAACAGTTTTTTTAATTTCTTGAACTAAAATAAATTATTATTTTTCTTAAAAGATAGGGGTGGGCAAAGCCCAATAAGATTTTTGAATCCCCTACCTCCCCCACGATTCAAACTCAAGTAGCCAGCTAAAGAAAGCTGCTTGAAAACCACCTAGTTAAGCTCCTGGGGATGAAAAATACAACACAATGGTTACCTTTTCTTGCACTTTCTCCATTATAGACTGATTCTTAGCAAGTATAGTAAGTGTTCCATCGCTTACAGAGATCCGTGCACCTGAACCAGAAGCACAATACATGATTATTTTTTTAAGTAACGAAAAATTAATATAAAACTCAAAACCATTTGACATCTCAACTAGTCAAAAAAAAGAAAGTTTTGATGCATTTCCATCCCAATTGTTAAAAGTCACAAAAGCAATAACCAGATATTTGATCAATGCTTCATGAATTAATAATAGTTATAACTCGTGTTAATTCCAAATGATGAAGATTATACCTGTTTAAAATGAAATTTTCAAAAGATGCTGGGTTAAAATCTGATCATCCAAGTGCATTGTTATGAAAAATTATAGAAATTTCAAGAGAAAACCACACCTAGAAATTAAAATGTTAAGACTGACTGCATAAAAAGGAAAAATGTTTTGAATTTTAGAAGATAATCAACAACATCGACAAGGTTAGAGTCAATTGATATTATTATTTGACATGATTAATATACATGCAATTACAATGAAAACATTCTTGAATTTTAGACCTGTTTCTTCTTCAATCTTTCTTTTGAGAGCACCTAGAGGCCCAATCAAGCGACGAAGAGTGTCGTTGTCGTACTTCAAAGTATCTGCATGATAGATCATAAAATATTGAGTTAAAGGCAGAGAATATTCAAAATAGAGACAGTGGCAACTAATTAAGATCTAAATTGCAAGCACAATGAACTTTAAACATTTTACCTAGTCGAGGTGAATTTCTATCGTCTTGAGTTCGTGGAGCACTAATTTCACGCTCCATGTGATCAAGGATCTGAAGACGGCCTTTATATGCATGCTCTAAACACTCACATATGATATCTAGGGGAATTCCAGCAGGTTTTATATCCAGTTGTATTGCTGTAACTCCTTTCCGTGTGCCAGCAATTTTGAAGTCCATGTCCCCTAAATGATCTTCTAGACCCTGCAAAAACCGAATATCAAATAAACTCTTATACGAAAGTAAGAAATACTTGGGCAAACACAAATATTACCCTCAAGGCTAAAGTGCTCAAAGTGTCAAACAAATAACCGTGGTGAAGCCCGTCAAAAAACATTCACATTATTTGATCTATTGCAGTAAAAGCTAGAACATTGATATTAATGGCATTAGGGAAGGGAAGTATATGCAAGTAATTAAGTAAGAACGAGAACAGCAACTAACAGATTCCAAAAAGTTTCACAACTGGAATTATGAAATATCTGCATCCCAATAAAATATTTCGACCCACCATCCATTAGCCCAAAAAAAAAAAAAAAAAAAAAAAAAAACTGAAAAAACTCACCAATATATCAGTTAGTATACGATATTCCTTAATTTCGCCAGTTGATGGGTCAACTTCAGTGACAAGACCGACTGAAACACCTGCAACATGTTCTCTTAATGGAATACCAGCATCCATCAAAGCCATACTGCCTACCAAAGGAAAAAATCACAATAAATATTGTGATAATTTGTGAAGAAAATGTCTATAAACATTTGCTTTATATAAAACTTACAATGAGAGGCCTATATATAGACATTATACAACTACCATATTAAATACACAACACAACTACCAACTACCAACTACACAATTAATACTTGGTTGAATATAATCTAACAATAAATACTAATTAGCTTCTCAACTAATTCCAACACTCTCCCTCAAGCTGGAGCATACATGTTGTATGCACCAAGCTTGTTACAGATGAAATCAGCACAAGAACCATAGAGAGACTAGGGTGTTTAAAGCGCTGCTGGAGAATGCGCTGCTGGAGAATATATGGTGACTTGGTTGTTTAACGTCGTTGGAGAATGCACAACGAGAACAGATGTGGAGGTTTGGATGGTTTAACATCGCTGGAAAATGCACAGCTGAAAAGTTTAAACTATTCCAGAACAGCTCAAAACATCTAAAGAAAACTTGCCAAATCACCCCATAACAAAACCCCGAAAAAAGTCAGATGTGGAACTTGGTGCAAATAAGGGATAAGAATTAGCATTTCGTCGTCACTGATATTGTCAAGATTGCCAAAGAAGATGCGGCGCGTGAGGCTCACACATATATAGCGGTGTGTGTTCCCCACGTGCCGACTTGAACGACGACTCTAAAAGAGAGATACTAGAACCCAGAGAAAGATCGGCTCTGATACCATGTGAGAATTTGTGAAGAAAATTGTGTATTAAAATTTGCTTTATATAAAACTTACAATGAGAGGCCTATATATAGGCATTATACAACTACCATATTAAATACACAACAACACAACTACCAACTACACAATTAATGCTTGGTTGAATATAATCTAACAATAAATACTAATTAGCTTCTCAACTAATTCCAACAAATATATTATTCCAAAGAAACAAAATCAAAATCATAACAATTAGTTACGGTCAAAGAGCCTTGTGGGCCATCATCAATCTGTAAACATAACATGAAAGAGGTTCATCAAACACCCATACAAAAAAAAACTAACACACACTCACACTTACCTAGTAAAGGGGGTAAAAACTGATTCAAAATTTTTCAAGCTGACAGCAAACATAAAAAATTGCACAATGTTGGGTATTAAAACAGATACCTCCACAGACAGTTGCCATTGACGTTGACCCATCAGATGCCATGACCTCTGAATTCACACGAACAGTAAATGGGAATTCGTCTTCAGGAGGTAGTACAGCAAGCAAGGCTTTCTCCGCAAGAGTCCCTACAAAATCAAAGAAACCAGTGACCAATTGTGTTTCACAGTCTAAGACAATGTACTGAGTGTATTTGCATTTTGGAGCTAGGTGTCAACAGTAAAAGCTACTTTGATGGGAGAAAAATGAATAACCAAGTACTTTTTGCTCCCAACTTCATTGATAAAAACGGTGGAGAACTATATATAAAGGATCGAACAATATGGAAAATAAAAATTGGTTTACCATGTCCAACTTCACGCCTATTCAGGCCAACTCGTTTCCCAACTTCATTAATAGAAAACGGTGGAAAACTGTAGTGAAGCATGAAACGCTTTGTTGGCGGACCAACCAAGGATTGTAAGCGTTGAGCATCTGCAGGTGCTCCAAGTGTCACGGTGCAAAGAACCTGTTTAAAAATCAAATATAAATCCCAAAGATCAAACTTAAAACTTCTTTTAATACAGCACAACTTGATGAGAGAGTGTTGACTGACCTGGGTATCTCCTCGAGAAAAAATGGATGATCCATGTAAGATAGGTAAATTACCAGATTCGCAATAGATAGGTCTAACTTCGTCAAGTTGTCTCCCATCAACCCTGAATCCTTCAGCAATAACCCTTTTACGGACTACCTGGTTATTTTTACAATATAGAGATGGAATTCAGCAACAATTTATCATAAAAATCTATACAAACTGGAATTTTCAACATAAAGCAAAATAAGAAACAATGAAGAACACAATTAAAACAAAAATCAACATCAACAAGAACAGTAAAAGAAACCCCACCAAGCAAGTCTCCAACTTTTTTCTTTCCTTCTGTTCATTTATATGTAAATCAGTTTCTCATGAAATTATTAAAAGAAATGTCATTTCCCTAGGATATAGTTTACCATTTTCCTCACGGTGTCTACTGCCTTGGGTAGAACTTGTAAGCTTTCTTCATCACTTTCTTCTTCAAGGGCTTTTTTCGCATCTTGTCCAATCTGATCTAAAGCCTCTCCACGTTCAAACTGAATGCGAAAAAAAATTACAACATAAAATTCAAGAAACAATTTTAACATGAATAATCACCAATCACATAGCAATCACAAGGCATGCACACCCACACACACAAACAGGATAGACCCCAAAAGACTTCTATGAGATTGAACTTATTTGCAATAAGGCCATTGGAATGCACCTTGCCATATGAAGGATCAGTAAAAACGGCTTCAATACGTGCTTCAGCCAAGTTGCTGACTTTTTCCAATGTTCTATCAGATATCATGGACAATTTATATTCCTTCTTTTGTTTACCTGCTTTTTCAGCAAGTCTGATTTGAGGTTCAAGGTATTTAACTGCCTGAATGACCAAATCAAATCAACATTAGTATTCCAAGATAAAGAAATATTAAGAAACATTATTCAAAGTCAAAACCTCAGGATGAGCTAGTCTTAGCCCAGCTTTTAGATCGTTCTCCGAGATCTCACGTGATTGGACATCTATCATTAACGTTTTCTCCCTTGTACATGCATATACTAAGTTGAGATCACTTAAGCTAAGCTGCATTGGATTGGGATACCATCATTAGAAAGATGTGAAAATGTAAGCACAGGCTGGTATTGAAAGCACTCCTAGATTAAATTCCAAGAAAAAATATTTAGCTACAAAAATCCCAAAAAAGATAAAAGACAACTTAGGGCATTATTTACTTCAAGCAAAAGAACTTGTTTCATTTTTAAAATACCACTGCATAATTAATTATTGGAGAAACAAAAATTAGATATAAAAATCCCAAAAAAGATAAAAGACAAGTTAGGGCAATATTTACTTCAAGCACAAGAACTTGTTTCATTTTTAAAATACCACTACATAATTAATTATTGGAGAAACAAAAACGTGGGACTTGGAGTACACAAGATTTATAGTCATGTCAAAAGGAACAAGAAGAAAATGAGGAAACATAACAAGAAATGAATAAGTGCTCCCACCCATCCTAACTCCAAAAAATAAAACCCAAAAGAAATGAGAGGAATTTCACAGGATCAAGTGCCCTTATTTAAATCAAATGGCACTCAGCCGATCATCCTAAGATCAAGGCTATACATGTATTTGTGCCTGCCTTGCCCATATACATGTATATCTCAACACATATAAGTTACCATCTGTTTACTGTTCTCCACATTGTCATTCAATTTAAAGAAAGCCCCAGAAAAGAGAATAAAAATGATATGTATTCCAAACTATTTAACAAAAGTAAATCTCTGCAAATGGATTAATTTCAATAGGCACAAGGGTAGTTTAAAATAATATAACAAGGAGCAGAATTCTGTGGTACAAAATAATATAATCCTAAAGTAGATGCTTGTTGAGAGCATTTGAAGAGAAAAAAGAACAAACAGACACTAAATAATGTCAAGTATTACCTCATCCATGGTCGGGTTAATAATGAATTGCCCACAAATTCTTCCAATACGTATCATTCCGATAGGGCCACCCCAGGGAATATCTGATAACATAAGAGCAGCGGATGTTGCATTAGCTGCCATTACATCCGGATCTTGATTCCCATCAGATGAAAGAACACTTGCCATTACCTGGAATCAAGCAATATCAATCAAGAAACATTGTCAAAATCGAAAGTTTCCAGCAAATCTCGACAGTAAAAGTAATAATACCATACCTGAACTGTTAGAGACCTAGAGTGTGTGCCATAAAACCAGTTATGAATGTTATGGTTTAAGGCATAATGTTTGTAATACAGTTTATTATTTATTAATAAAAGACATTTGTTATCTACATATTGTTACATCTATACTTTATGTGTATGTCCCGAGACATTATGTCAGATGAATATCGTTAATTAATTCAAATGACGTTTGCGATTATGAGAGTCAACGATATTTGTCTTAAATTAAGTTCTTGGTAAAATGTGATTATTATTCAAGACAATAATATATCACTAGACCAATATTGTTGTGTGTCGCCTAAATTGACATATGATGTTAATAGAATGGATGATGAGTCTCATATCATAAGGACACAAACAATAGATGTTTCATTAGTAGAATGAAATATCGAACACGACCACAAAAGTGTGAGATCACATAGTAATATTATTTAAGGTCATTGATCTTCATAATAATACATTAACGTCCTCATATCCTCTGACCCGAAATCATACGCTGACTTGTGCAATAGTACTCTTGGTTCAATAGTATATCCTCATTCGGCTATCCACGTCCTTTGAATAAATGCTAGATGGCCTTGAGCGATTGACGTAAGAAGTCATGTATGCTTAAAGATAGGATCTGCTAGCTTTAATAATAAAAGGTAGAGGTATTTCAAGGAAACTCAAAGTTACGGATATAAGTCTTTGGTCAAAGCAATTGATATCTTAGAGATATCAAATCCACAAGATAGATTTTAAAGATATATCGAGTATAAGGATTTGACCTTACCATGATCCCAAACTCGATAAGAAACAGATATCGGAAGGAATGAGATGACATGCTCGAAATGAATTCTAACAAGTTCATATGTTTTCCCACTTCATTCATTGACTAGGGGGCATGGTTTGCTGCTAGGCAATTACCCAAGGTCTGTGGAATATCATAGAGATGAAATATTAAAGAGTTAATATTATTCCACTGCTACTCGATAATGAACCTAGGACAGTCGCACAATATAGTTCTCGTCTATATTACAAATTCGAGGTTGTTTATTAAAAGTTAATAAATGATTATTTTGGCGTTTCCTAATTGGATTAGAATATTCAGGATTTTTCGCAAATATTAATTTGATTAATAAATTCAAAATATAAAATTAGATTTAACTGTTTAAATAAATATTTGATATTTTCATTAAATAAATTAAATTTAATTAAATGTAATTTTAATTAATTATTAATTAAAATTAAGTAAATAAATTAATTAATTAATAGTTAATTACTATTATGCCAAAATAATATTTAATCTATTGGCTTTTATTTAGTGGGCTGGCACCCAAATTAATTGGAGTTCTAATTAAGATTAAATAAGGAAGTATTTATTTAATTAGGATTCCTAATTTAATTAAGTATCCTAATTTATTTTGGAAATAACCAATTTGATTTGGGAAGATCTTGGAGTGTCCTTATTTTATTGGGATACAACAAAACAATCCCACCCTATAAATAATGGGTGAAATTCGGCCAAGAGCAACTACTCCTCTTAGTCGAAAGTTATGAAGTATTTTTCCTCTCTTGTTTGTTCCAAGTTGTTCCAAGAAAGTTTGTCTCTAAGAGATCCAATCTAAGACTTCAACATTCTAGAAAAGAAAATGAGTTTTTCTTTTGTTCTCAAAAGTGGGAGCAATTTGTTCGTAAAGGAGTGCTAGTGTCAGTAGTGTGCCAACTAGAGATGCAACGCTTGGTGCATTATTGCAAAGGAAAAAATCAAGGAGGGTATTCAAAAGGCTTAAGAAAATTAATAAACACATCAAGGTATATTTTATTATTAGTAAATATTATTTATATTGATAAATAAAATTTATTACATGAATGTTAAAATTAATATAGATTAATTTAATAGTATATTTATTTACATCAACAACGACATAACCACGATCCTTAAAGTGAATTTGGAAGAATATTTTAAATTTCAGTCACATGGATGCTTACGCGCTAACCACAAAACTTTATAGTGGTATCAGTAGCTTTGTGGTTATGTCGTTTTGATGAAAACAAGTTAAAACATGTATTTGGGATCCTATTGAGAGCTGTTCGGTTAGGCTATTATTTTATGTGGATAAAATAATTATATTGGTTTGAATTTTTTTGTGGAGACACTAGACATATGGACTAACGACTATAAAATTTCAACTCAATCGGAATTTAAAAAGGTCGTCTGCTATGCGAAATAATCTGACGGATGTAACCCGAAAATTCAAGTTGGCAAACTTCGCATGATCAATTTGTAAAATTCTGAAAGTTTTGGGATTTATTGTAAATACCCAAAACGATCAGAGGTGAAAATTGTAATTTTTGAAATTACAAATATTTTGCAAAATTTCCATAATTAAAATTTGAGTAAGATTAGAATTTATTTTTCCATTAAAATTTATTTTTGGAAAGAATTCTAATAGAAATTAAGTTGTTAGTTTTGAAATAAACTTCTTCTTAGGAAGTTAAACCCAAATAAAATTTCAATTGGATTAAAATTAAATCACCACAAGAATCCTAATACAACTTTGATTATATCTCTTAATTATTTACTATGATTAAAACATTAATTGATAATCAAAGTGTCATCTTTTAAAAGTTTCAAGATTAGTAATAGGATTATTCAAGCCAAGAAAGCCTAAAACCTTCTCCAACAAAGAGGTACTAAAGAGAACTCTGTCACCAAGGCGATAAGAGCCTAAGAAGATAGGGACTTAAATGGTCAAGCCGGACCCCCTCATCTTCTAGGAGTTTCTTCTCTAGTTACCGAATTGTGAAGGATTGTCTTAAACCGAATGAAACAATCTTATTAAAGTGTTAATAAATTATTAGGATCCCCCAGTGTTATCAAAAGCGCGCCTGAGGCGCGCCTAGGTAGAGGCGCTAGCCATTGCGCCTAGAGGGTATCCAGGCGAGGCTAGGCGATGAGGCGCGCTCCAGATGCCAATGAATGAGGCGCGCCTTAGGCGCATGATGCCAAAAATCTTGGTTTTTGACCCGATTTCGTTGATTAAAGCTCTTTTTTGTACTTTTTTTGGTTTTTTTCCAGCATAGAGAGTTAAAAAAAAAAGAATAATAACAATAAATCTCATAATTTAACTTAATTTATTTACTTTTGACATGACTCTTAGATAATTTGTTGGGATTGTTTAAAATTATAAGAAAAATTTATATTTTGTAAAATATAAATGTTTGCCATAATAATTAATAATAGATCATACATTTATAATTATTGGGAACATAATTTTAACCAAAAGATTAAACTAGTCAATAATAAAATTGTACATAAGACAATATAAGTAAATATTAATATCTTAGTTATTATAGCAACTTAATTATGAAAATAGTGATATATATAAATTTAATTGAGTGCAATAATTTATAAATGTTTTGTCATAATTTGGTCAAAATATTAGAAAATACTCAAAACAAAATGGTTAGAAGAATATACATGTTTCTCTTTCTAATTGAAAAATTATATATACAAATATGCGCCTCACATTCCTCAGGCGCGCGCCTTGCGCCTTGAGGCGCGCGCCTAGGCTCCAGGACCTTTTGCGCCTCGCTGCGCCTCGCTGCTTTAATAACACTGGGATCCCCTCATCTAGAGCCAAACATAAAAGTTATGTGGTAAATGTGCTTGTGCACGATGAAAGTACAAGATACAAAAACATCAAGACGCATTAAAAGAAAAGATCTAAATCATATAAGATATGAATAATTAAATAATCCCCAAAATTGAATATTAAGCATTAACCATTCAACATAATCAAATAGCCCACTAAATATATTTTGGTAATCCCAAAACCTAATAGGTGAGGGACCCTTATATGTTTAAGTACTATCTGACTTGTTCGTATATGTAGCCTAATAATTGCAAACCCAAAACTCATTAGGTGAGGGCAATCACATGTGTTACGATGACGAAAGGTGTTGGGTCTAGCTTAACTAATGATTTGTCAAAACCCATTAGGTGAGATATTGTTCGCTAAAGGTGGAAAAATTGAGCCTTGGAAATAAAGTGCTAAAACCCATTAGGTGAGGCACGACATTAACAATGAGAACTCGACGTCCCATTAGAAATATATCCAACAATATTTCCGTCTTCCGCATAGGGGAGTGGAATTCGAGTAAAATTAATGGTAACAACATTATTTAAAAAACCTTAAATTTTGGTTAAATACTTATTACAAAATTATTAACAAACTTGTGTTTTCAACAGAGTACGTGATACAAAATGAATCCACTAGCATCAATACTTGACAAAGATAAACTCACTAGCCCCAATTTCCTAGATTGACGTCGTAAACTCAAGATTGTCTTGGATTATAAACATCTCTATTATGTTCTCGCAAGGTTGTTAAAGGCGAGAGGCGCATCGAGGCGATCAGAGCCAGAAAAGCGAGGCACGAGGCGCACGCCTAACAGACACGAGGCGCATGTCTATTAATAATAATTTTAAATTTGTAAAATATGCATCATTTACTTATAGATGTAAAAACAATAATAAATAGATAGTGATATTTTCATATATAGTCTACTTTATATTAAATATACTCGTCAAATTCATAATAGTTGACAAAAAATATTTTCAAATAAGCCTCCAAATTCCATTATGTACAAAAAATAAATATTCAACTCATATTTTTAAGTATTACACATTTACATACAATAAGAACAAAACAGAATAGTGGAAGTAAGAACAAAACAAAAAATAGTTCTCCATTTTCGGCCCAAAAAAAAAAAGAAAACAGAATATTGGAACTGTGACAGAATAGTGGAACTGTGTAAGTAAAAATAAAACAGAAAATGGTTCATTAATTTCGGCAAAAAAAAAAAAAAAAGACAAACGCCGGCTGAAGAAAAGAGAAGATGAAGAAAGAAGAAAATAGAAGGTTCTTTATATTTCAGCCAAAAAAAGAAAAGAAAAGAGTCAGCTGAAGAAAATAGAAGATGAAGAAAGAAGAAAATAGAAGATTATGTAAAGAGAAGATGAAGAAAGAAGAAAATAGAAGCTATTGAAGGAGATGGCCGAGGAAAATACATACCTTGATGGAGACAATTGGCGGTGGTGGAGTCGTCGACGGTGGAGGAGATGGCCGGCGGCAGTAGAGGCAGAAACTTCTCACAGTGGACTGGAGGTAGCAGATGACCTTAAATAATTTAGGGTTTCTAAATTTCTTTAAATATAATTTTTTTCCCCATGATGCCCTCGCCTCTTTGCGCCTCGCGCATCACTGCGCTTCATGTGCTTCTTGTCGCCTCAGCTCGCATCAATGGAGTCGCCTCGCCTCACCTGTGTTGATGCGCATCGTCTGTCGCCTCGTGCGCCTCTGACAACCATTTCTCGATATGATAGAACATGATCCTATTGATGATGATAACCCTGTTGAAGAGGCCGCTGCTTATTATAACTGGAAAGACGATGAGCTTAAGGTAAGAAGCTACATCAAAGCCTCTATGAGCTCAACTTTGCAAGAGCAATATGAGAGGGTGGACTCTTCAGTGGAAATCATGGAACACCTACAAGAGTCGTATGGTGAAAGTAGTGAAACTGCTAGATACGATGTAACTAGCAAGTTATTCAGGGTAAAGATGAAGGATGAGACTCCAGTCTCCGATCATGTGCATCAAATGATCAATTTGATTGATCAAACAGATACATTTGATCTAGGACTAACGTTCAAGGTTAAGGTGGATTTGATCCTACAGTCCTTGACTCCCCACCTTCAAGGGCTTCATTTCCAACTTCAACATGAACAAGTTGATTAGATCAACTAGGTCACTTAGTGAACTTCATGGCTCATTAAAGACCTATGAAAAAACCGAAAACATTTTGAAGGTTGAGGGAAATGATAAAAGGGGGGGGGGGGGGGGGTTGTTCTTGCTATCTCTAATCCTTACACGGGCAAGAAACAAGCCTCCAAGAAATCTAAGCCCACTAGAGGCATATCGAAGAAAATGAAGTAAAAGAAGGCCCAAGATGAGTGCTTCTATTACAAAAAGAATAGACACTAGAAGAGAAACTATCTTCAGTACCTTGCGAGCTTAAAGAAGCAAAAAGAAGGTACGTCCGAATTCTCTGTTATTGAAGGTACGTCCGAATTCTTTGTTATTGAAATGAATCTTGGAATAAGTTCCATATCTCATTCATGGATTTTAGATTCTGCTGCTACCTCGCATATTTATATATTTCCGCAGATTCTAAAGAGCAAGAGGTTACTTAAGGAAGGAGAAGTGGTCCTTAAAGTTGGGAATAAATAGTGTCTCCGCAACCACCGTAGGGACATGTCAACTTTCTATGCCATCAAGACATTTAATTTTATTAGATAAAATTTTACATTTTCCTAGTGCAATAAGGAACATTATTTCCATTCCATTATTGACAAAATGTAATTATGAATTTCATTTTATCAACGAGAATTGCAATATTTATTACATGAATAAATTTATTAGTGTTGCACTAAACGTAAATGGATTGTATGTCTTGCAAATGAATGAGAACCATAACAAAGAATTAAATAAAATAACAACGAAACGACCAAGAAATAATCCCAATTTAAGATTCATTTGGCACTTAAGATTATGTTATATTGGAGAGAGAAAAAATTCACAATTGGAGAAGGAAGGTTTACTCCTTTCATTAGGTTTAGAATCTTATCCAACTTGTGAATCCTGTCTAAAGGAAAAATGACCAAATCACTTTTTGTAGGACAAAACGAAAGAGCCAAAGAAACCTTGGAACACATACTGATGTAGAAAATAACGAAGGTGGTTTTCAATACTTCGTTATTTTCACTGACGATTGTTCAAGATATGGGTATTTGTACCTAATGAAACATACGTCAGAAACTTTTGAAAATTTCAAAAAGTATAAGAATGAAGTAGAAAACCAATTGGGAAAAAGTATTAAAGATCTACGACCTGATCGTGGAGGAGAATACTTGAGTACTGAATTTCAAGATTATCTCAAGGAACATGGAATAGTGTCACAGGTATCCAACTTGTGAATCATGTCTAAAGGAAAAATGACCAAATCACTTTTTGTAGGACAAAACGAAAGAGCCAAAGAAACCTTGGAACACATACTGATGTAGAAAATAACGAAGGTGGTTTTCAATACTTCGTTATTTTCACTGACGATTGTTCAAGATTTGGGTATTTGTACCTAATGAAACATACGTCAGAAACTTTTGAAAAATTCAAAGAGTATAAGAATGAAGTAGAAAACCAATTGGAAAAAGTATTAAAGATCTACGACCTGATCGTGGAGGAGAATACTTAAGTACTGAATTTCAAGATTATCTCAAGGAACATGGAATAGTGTCACAGGTATCCAACTTGTGAATCATGTCTAAAGGAAAAATGACCAAATCACTTTTTGTAGGACAAAACGAAAGAGCCAAAGAAACCTTGGAACACATACATACTGATGTAGGAAATAACGAAGGTGGTTCTCAATACTTCGTTATTTTCACTGACGATTGTGCAAGATTTGGGTATTTGTACCTAATGAAACATACGTCAGCAACTTTTGAAAAATTCAAAGAGTATAAGAATGAAGTAGAAAACCAATTGGGAAAAAGTATTAAAGATCTACGACCTGATCGTGGAGGAGAATACTTAAGTACTGAATTTCAAGATTATCTCAAGGAACACGGAATAGTGTCACAGGTATCCAACTTGTGAATCATGTCTAAAGGAAAAATGACCAAATCACTTTTTGTAGGACAAAACGAAAGAGCCAAAGAAACCTTGGAACACATACATACTGATGTAGAAAATAACGAAGGTGGTTTTCAATACTTCGTTATTTTCACAGACGATTGGTCAAGATTTGGGTATTTGTACCTAATGAAACATACGTCAGAAACTTTTGAAAAATTCAAAGAGTATAAGAATGAAGTAGAAAACCAATTGGGAAAAAGTATTAAAGATCTACGACCTGATCGTGGAGGAGAATATTTAAGTATTGAATTTCAAGATTATCTCAAGGAACATGGAATAGTGTCACAGGTAACATCTCCTTACACCTCAACATAACGGTGTCTCTGAAATGAGAAATCGTACTCTATTGGTTATGGTACGTTCCATGATGAGTTTTGTTGATATACCCAATGTTTAAAAATACGCTGAGAAGCGCCGCCTCGAGGCAACAGCGAGTCAAGGCGGCCGCATCTTAGCTAATTAAGATTAAATAAGGAAGTCTTTATTTAATTAGGATTCATAATTTGATTAAGTATCCTAATTTATTTTGGATATAACCTTTAAGAGACCTAATTTGATTTGGGAAGATGGAAGATCTTGGAGTATCCTTATTTTATTGGGATACAACAAATCAATCTCACCCTATAAATAATGGGTGAAATTCGGCCAAGAGCAACTACTCCTCTTAGTCGAAACTTGTGAAGTATTTTTCCTCTCTTGTTTGTTCCAAGTTGTTCCAAGAAAGTTTGTCTCTAAGAGATCCAATCTAAGACTTCAACATGCTAGAAAAGAAAATGAGTTTTTCTTTTGTTCTCAAAAGTGGGAGCAATTTGTTCGTAGAGGAGTGCTAGTGTGTCAAGTAGAGATGCAACGCTTGGTGCACTACTGCAAGGGAAAAAATTAAGGAGGATATTCAAAAGGCTCAAGAAAATTAATAAACACATCAAGGTATGTTTTATACTTTTATTATTTATATTGATAGATAAATTTATTGCATGCATGTTAAAATTAATATAGATTAATTTAATAGTATATTTGTTTACATTAACAACGGCATAACCACGATCCTTAAACTAATTTTGGAATAAAATTTTAAATTTCAGTCACATGGATGATTCCGTGCAAACCCAAAACCTTACATTGTCAAAATCGAAAGTTTCCAGCAAATCTCGATAGTAAAAGTAATAATACCATACCTGAACCTCATGGTAAAATCCAGCAGGAAACAATGGTCTTATAGGCCGATCAATGAGACGACCACATAATAGTTCACGTTCTTTTGGAGCACCCTCCCTCCGCATATACGTACTTGGAATCACACCTTGGGCAAACTGTTTCTCTTGATAATCAACCTTACAAAAAGAAATATTGATTAAGACAACCGCACCAGTCAACACACACAAGTGCATAAAAAAATCTACAAAAACAGAGTACTTAATAATGCGATCATATCATCATTGAAAACTGAAAAGGCAAATATTATTCCTAAATGTTACGCTTTTTAGAAAGTCCCTTTTACCTCTTAATGTTGGAGTTCATTATTCTATATTTTCTATTTAACAATTACCATTTTCTGGGTTTTCTTGTGTCTCTTTATCCATCCTAATCTCGGTGTTCGTGATATTTCATCATCACCATCACCATTTTATGTCTCTGAAATTGTCTCTTTTGAAACCGAACCCATTGTAATTTACAATCTACCCAAATGTTCAGTTGAAATTGAAAAAAAAGTTAATAAGATTTTCAGGAAAAAATGAAGAACGTATAAGGTGGGTCCTACCAGTTCTTGCTTCCTATTAATGGAATAAAATCCCAATTATGAAGAATTTTATATTTTTCTCAAAGTAGTATTGAGGTAAAGGGACTGAAAAAACTCAGTTGGTTTGGACTGACAAAACTGGAGAATCAGGAACAATAATATATCAATTTATTTCCACCAACTTCGGTGTTTTAAGAGAAGTAAAATGAAGAGAAATGGAGGAACTTATAGGACTAAACTTCCCTCATTCTGGTGCAGTTTCAATTGCTCTGCCAATGCAAAGAAGGAAATTACAAGAGTAGTGATAATTGAGGATGATACAAGAACTTCTAAGACCATTTTTAGTTTGATCGCCACACAAGTTTTTGCCTTCTTTTTCTTTCTTCTCCAGTTTCATATCAAATATTGGAAAGAGAAAAAGGAATTTCAGTCCACTATCTTTCCTCACTTTCAATTCTTTAAATTCCCACTGTTTCCTTCGTAAACAACATTGCCAAGCATGGCACAAATCCACAGATTTTATTTTTTTTCTAAAGGAAAAAAAAAAACCTTGAAAAATTTTGTGATCCGCTAAATAAACGAAACTTTACATATACAGAGACAAATTAATGACAGAACTGAACAATTCCGATCTTAAAAACCAGAATTCTTTTAGCATTCCCAAAAAAAAAAAAAACTTTAAATGTTTACACGCGATCAAAACAAGATTTACGCAATTTACAAGCCATTAAAAAAATAGACATGTATATGGTTTATTTGAAATAAGAAATTGTCCAAAATAAACAGGAAAAATAAATAAAACAATCCGATAAATTACACATACAGTGAGAGGCAAAAAGTCGCGAACTGCGTCTCCTTTAGAGGAGGTAACAGTGGACAAGACCTTGGTCTCATCAATGCCAAAAACGACGGCGCCATTAGCAAAGCGGGCGATTTCCCGGTCTCGAGTGTGATCAAACGGGACCCGATCTCAAACTCCTCTTTGAACGTTTCGAGAACTTTGGAGCCGGCGGCGGCTTTGGTGGGCGGGTCCGGGTCGGAGGGGGCGAAGCCAGGCGACCGCTGCAGATGGTGCGGAAACCCCAAAGCTCGCCATGTCAGAAACGGAGGAAGAGATTTGAGAAGCGGGTGGGTTTTGGTGGCCAAAGAGGACATTGATTTGAATAAAGAATTAAAAGTAAGAGACTTTTGTTTGTGGCTGTGAGTGTGATTTTGATTCACTTGACTGGTGTGTTTTTAGGGTTTAAGGAGAGAGGAATCTGAGGGTTTTTGCCTTTGGGTTTTGATTTGGTACGGTCAGCTGTAAGATAGGTTTGTTTGGTTTTCCAATGCCAAAATAAGAAATTGTAGAAATAATTATGTAATTTTAGTTGATTATTATAATGTTGTTAAATAATCTTTACATTTTTTTTTAATAAAAGTTGAATTATTTTCTTCCTAAAGTACCATTTAAGTCTCATATAGAATTTTTCTTTTATTTAAAAAATATGATTTATATTCATAATTAGATTTTTCCTCAAATCATTTTGTAGGCACTCTGCTAGCATTTTTTCGAAGTCTCGATGATGAGTCTCGTATGGAGGCACTACCTTTTAAGTTGCGGAAGTCGCGGGAAACGGACGTCGGAAGGAAAAAGTCAGAAATTAGTATTTTGTTGGACTTAATTCGTTTGCCTAGCTGCGGGTTCGCTTGTTGGATCTCTGTTTTAACTGTTAGCATGGGCCCAAAATCCCCGCAACTCACACCAAGCCACACACCAAGCCCATACACCACCAAGCCACACATCAAGCCCACCAAAATACCCAAAACCCACGCCCATACACCACCTAATTCACGCCCATGACTCCCAAAATAACAAAAAAAAAACACACATTAAATACATGCTAAAATCAAGATAAATCACATCCCTAATTAAAATATAAAAATCAAATCTCATCAAATACTTTCCTAATCCAAGTAAATCATATCCCTAACTAAAAGAGAAGAAATCAAATAAAATCAAATCACACACCCTAATTAAAGAGATCTTTTCCTTATCACAGACACTAATTAAAAGATATCCCCATAATTACAAAATCATTTCCCTATTTTGCACAAGGATTACCCAAACCTTTGCCTATAAAAAGAAGCATAAACCCAACCTTGAAACCCCTGGCTCATTCTCACGAAAACACAAAGAAAATCCCTAGAAAACTCATGCCAAAAGAACAAGAAAATAACCCTCCATTGTCGTGAACCACCTCCTCCAATACAGTCTCCCATTGCCGCAAAACACAACAAGAAACCAGCCATCCATTGCCGCAAAATACAACAACAAAACAATCCTCAAATCATCCCCTAAACCACCATAAAACAGTCCCAAATCAACCACTAAACCACCAATAAAACAGCCCCCGAACAGCCCCCATTCACGCACAAACAAGCCCCCGAACAGCAGCCCATTCACGCCCAAACAGCCCCCTGAAACAGCAGCACATCACGCCAAAAAATAGCCCTAAAACAGCCATCATTCACCACAAAACAGCCCCAAACTGCAACCCTTAAACCACAAAAAACTGCACTCTAAAACACCTCAAAAATCACCAAAAAAACTGCACTTTAAATCTCCATTATTACCAAAAAACTGCACTTTAAAATCACTGCAAAAATAGTGAAAACAGCAGCAAAAATAGCAGCAAAAACAGTGAAAAACAGCGAGCCCAAAACAGCAAGACAGCGAAGGAAAATAACAGACCGGTGAAACCGGAGGAGTTGCGAAGCATTAACCCTTCCGACGGCCGTGTAACGCACTTCCAAAAGGCGACATAAAAGGTTAGACCTGAGGGCACCTTCCTTATTTATTTTCATTCATCTTTTGATTATTTTATTTATTTCCTTCGCATGAGAGTCGTTTGTTGATGCATGTTGTGGCCTTTGGATGAATGGAATATGTTTCTCTCTCTTGCGGTATTAATCGGATGGAAACGCGGACGTAAATTCCGTAGCCGAATCCGAATGGACGGTAAGTGCGGTTTGCACTCGGGATACAATGCCACGTACCACTTGAGAGACACACGTATTTCGTTTTCATCCAACCATGTATTTAACTGTTAGCCTAGCCGCGAGTTCGCTTGTTGGATCTCTGTTTTAACTGTTAGCCTGGGCCAAAATCCCCGCAACTCACCCAAGCCACACACCAAGCCCATACACCACCAAGCCACACATCAAGCCCACAAAAAGACCCAAAACCCACGCCATACACCACCTAATTCACGCCCATGACGCCCAAAATAACAAAAAAAAACACACATTAAATACATGCTAAAATCAAGATAAATCACATTCCCTAATTAAAATATAAAAATCAAATCTCATCAAATACTTTCCTAATCCAAGTAAATCATATCCCTAACTAAAAGAGAAGAAATCAAATAAAATCAAATCACATCCCTAATTAAAGAGATCTTTTCCTTATCACACACTAATTAAAAGATATCCCTATAATTATAAAATCATTTCCCTATTCGCACAAGGATTACCCAAACCTTTGCCTATAAAAAGAAGCATAAACCCAACCTTGAAACCCCTGGCTCATTCTCACGAAAACATAAAGAAAATCCCTAGAGAACTCATGCCAAAAGAACAAGAAAATAACCCTCCATTGTCGTGAACCACCTCCTCCAATACAGTCTCTCATTGCCGCAAAACACAGCAAGAAACCAGCCATCCATTGCCGCAAAATACAACAACAAAACAATCCCCAAATCATCCCCTAAACCACCATAAAACAGTCCCCAAATCAACCCCTAAACCACAATAAAACAGCCCCCGAACAACCCTCCATTCACGCACAAAACAGCCCCCGAACAGCAGCCCATTCACGCCCAAACAGCCCCCTGAAACAGCAGCACATTCACGCCAAAAACAGCCCTAAAACAGCCATCATTCACCACAAAACAGCCCCAAACTGCACCCTTAAACCACAAAAAACTGCACTCTAAAACACCTCAAAAATCACCAAAAAACTGCACTTTAAATCTCCATTTATTACCAAAAAACTGCACTTTAAAATCACTGCAAAAATAGTGAAAACAGCAGCAAAAATAGCAGCAAAAATAGTGAAAACAGCAGCCCAAAACAGCAAGACAGCGAAGGAAAATAATAGACCGGTGAACCGGAGGAGTTGCGAAGCATTAACCCTTCCGACGGCCGTGTAACGCACTTCCAAAAGGCGACATAAAAGGTTAGACCTGAGGGCACCTTCCTTATTTATTTTCATTCATCTTTTGATTATTTTATTTATTTTCTTCGCATGAGAGTCGTTTGTTGATGCATGTTGTGGCCTTTGGATGAATGGAATATGTGTTCTCTCTTGCGGTATATCGGATGGAAATGCGGACGTAAATTCCGTAGCCGAATCCGAATGGACGGTAGTGCGGTTTGCACTCGGGATACAATGCCACGTACCACTTGAGAGACACACGTATTTCGTTTTCATCCAACCATGTATTTAAGCATGATTTAGTCTAGTATGTCGTTTATTTTTAAGCATGATTATGTTATTTTTCTATGTATTATTTAGTTCTTTAATTTCGCATTAGGAATTTAGTTTATGTTTATGTTTAAGTAGTTATTTATTTGTTCTTTGTGTTCGATGATTCAACATGCTCGTTGTATGATATTATATGCTTGCCGTTATAATGACTTATTTTTGAAGCATGTGAACTTAGTCATAGGATTTACTTTGATGAATGCAAACTAGATCTAAGTTACTCTTCAACATATATGTTACGTAGATTCGGTTAAGATATTGCACAAATCATATCATTACAAGTGGCATAAGTAAGGGACCATTCTGAACCCAACGGTTTGAGGTCTTCCCTTGCGAGGGGTGAGTGCGGCCTTAAATCACATTTTCCCGGTTCACACCAGGTGGCGACTCTATTTTGTTCTCCGGTTTAGTTCCTCCGTGAGCTATTCCGTACTCCCAACTAGGCCGCGAGCCTGGAACAGCGTCGCCGATTTCTGTGTCCTACACATATATTATTATAAGAAAACATATTATATTATCCGATTAATTTTGAAATAATATCACAGATAATCATCCAAGAATGTATATAAGTTAATTTTTTCTAAGTTTTCTCATCGCGTCACATGACACATAATCTCAACAATTAAATTTTTTTATTACTTATTATAAAAAGAAAATAGTATAATCTTCTATTAAAAAAATATATGTGACATATAATCTTTACAATTAATATTTTTATCATTAAAATATAAATTAAAATAATAAATTTTTAAAATAAAAATAATATAAAAATATAATTTCTTATAAAATAAGAAACTAAATAGTAGCCACATGTAGGAGCGAAGTAGGATTTCCCGCAATGTCTATGACATCGACGACCACAATATTGTTGAACTCGCAGCTTGTAGAGATTACGGATAGTCCCACATGGAAATTAACCAGAGAATAAAGGAGTCGCCACCCAATATGAGACATTGGGAATAGTTTAACTCCACACTACACCATTTCCAAGGTCCGACTTTAAACCTGTTTGGGTTCATAATGATCCCTTATTGATGCCAGTATAATACCAAGGTTCAAAAGAGGATCTTCATGTCTTATAATGCAATCACATACATGAGCATCTTATATTACATACACTACAATAATTTAGAAAATTACAAGATATCATGAAATTATCAAAAACATTAACAAAATACGAATTAAACATATCTTTGTCTGGCTGGACATGTTGGATGTCTGATCGGACAAAATTATTTTTGGACAGATTTATATTAATGTCCGGTCGGACATACTGGATGTCTAGCTGGATTTGCTGCGCAAACCAGAAGGTTAGAAACACATAATCATCAATATGACAATCATGGTATGCTTAAAATCAGTAACATGCTACAGTTGTGCATAATCAGCATAATAAATAGATTATAATGACAACATAAAATAATCAGAATTGATAAAATGGTAAGAAAATGGATGCGCGCAACCATTTTCAAGTGGTACGTGGAGTTATATCACAAATGTATAGTATATTACCGTCCATTCGGAATCAACTATGAAATATACGTCTGGGTTTCCATCTTATATACCACTAGGAGCAAGCATACGCGGCCGAATGTAGCCATTTGAGTGGCCGGAGTTACTCTGTGACAGTTGTATGTCTGGATGGACATAAATTATGTCTGGTTTGTTATGTGGTGTCAAATTAGAATCAGAAAAGTAGCATAATAGAGATTATGGTGCCCTCAAGTTGTATTATTGCATCCCAATTTAAAAATTATCCACCACTTAAATCAATTCATTTTCTTTTTACTCAAATTATTATATTATTTTACTAAATATATTCCATATGGATTGACTGGCGTAATCACACTCGTATAACGCAAGCGCACGTATGATTCAAGTAGTATAAAAATATCGATCCCACGAGGACTTAATTCCTATTGTTGTTACTAATTTTTGAATCTATTTATTTACAGTTATCTAATTAAATGGAGAAGTGAATGATTGCTTTTGGTTGGTTGAATGTGGATTTTGCTAAACAAATAAATAAATAAAAATATAAAATAAAATACTTAAGGAAAATAAACAAAAAACATAAATATTTAGGGTCGTGATTCCACACAATATTATTCTAAATATGAATTGATTCTCTTATATATGTGTAATAAATTAGTTTGCTAATCTGGAACACGAAAATATGCAAAAGCCTCTGTCGATGGTCAGATGCAAACACCCGAATAACCCAATTAATCATATATCTATGTTAACCAAGTTACCTGAATTCATTAAGCTTAATTTCCAATAGTGGCTATCCCCGCCCGACAGGTATATGTCTATCCTGTAAGGAAATCTATTAAAGAGTAATCTATCCTCAAGGAAGATCGTGGGCTATTGAATCTAAGGCTGAAACCTAAAATCCATTCGTCAAGTTTATTTTAAGTTTTACCACATCAATCTTATTGGTGATCAGGCAACAAGAAGCAATAAGCTTAAGATTCAATAAACAAACTAAAGAATTATCCATCATATAATTAAATCAATTATTAAGCATGTGAATATTGTGTTTCATCACTTCCCTAGAACAAAAATAAAATGACGGGGTTTATGGGATCCACATTTACTAATTCTAATTTAGAAATCTCTCTTATTATAATATAGAAATTATCAGTGATATTACCAACCGACCATACTGGTGGTATCCTCATTAAGTCAGATTTTCAGTAAGTCCAACCGACCATAAAGACGATGTTATTATTTGTCCATAAACCAGCCATATATGCGGTAATCATCTACCACCTAAAGACCAGCCATATAGGCGGTGTCACATTATGTCAAATAAATAAAACCAGCCATCAAGGCGGTAACCCTTTAATTTAAATTATAATTTCCATATTATAATTAAGGGAGATTGATCTAAACTAAAGTAATAAAAGCTTCACCCTTCCCCCAGCGGAAATCTAACTACAAATCATAAAAGAAAAGAAAAGAAAAGAAAAGAAACTACTACCATTACTGAAAATAAAAATACATAATTAAATTACCAAAAATAAACAAACAAGATACAATCCTTAAATTCCTTACAAAAACTTAAGGAAAGCATGAGATTTACAAATGAAATGACTTGATATTTATAGGCAAAACTAAAGGCTTCCACCAATTTCTCCACCAATTGCTCCACCAAACATGGCACCAAAAATGGCATCAAACATGACACCAAATCCTTCACCAAACATGTGGAAGTTTGACAATTTTTATTTTTTATTTTATTATTATTATTATTATTATTAAAATGACTTAAATAATACACAAAACAAACTTCTGAATATTTTATCAATTTTGGTTATGGCAACTTCAGCATTCGAAATTATTATGAACTTCAAAGTTGTAGATATTTGAGTCTTCTTTAATCTGGAACTTGAATCACCTCAATCCAATATCGGAGTAAAAAGTTATGGCCAAAATACGATAATTGCGCAAAGTTGGAATTTCCGAAATTGTACTTCGTTAGAAAGCCATTTCAAGTTTCCAATCTCCAAAATCAAAATGTCAAGTCCAGTTTTTTACCTTTATTTGTTCCACATTTCGTCCTAAATGATTCCATTGAGTTCCAATTTTATTATATCTGTAAAATAAATAAAAACACATCAAAACATTCATAAAACTCGATAAACCATACAAAATATTAAGTAAAAAGGGCGGTAAATAGTGATATATTTTCCGCTCATCACACCCCCAAACCTAACATTTTGCTAGTCCTCAAGCAAAACAATAAAATAAATTAAAATAAACAACTGAGACTAAATTAAACTAAGCCACTTTCGTAGGGATCACAGTTGCATTTAGCGTATGCAACAAGCCTTTAAACCTCTAGGTGTCCCTAGTGGACGAGTTGTAGTTGTTGGGATGTATGCCTTAGAGCTACATGTGATGTAAACGGCTTCATGTGTTTAGAAGTAAAAGGATGCATTATTCATTTATCTAATTGTTTGTTCAATATCGCATATTATATATCTTCATAAATACCGTAGATTACTTATGTACCTTCAGACTTGATGTATGAACGTCATGCACTAGAGGATTTAAGACTGAAGTTAGTAATCTTAAATAGTCTATAGATAGCAAACAAATCGGGGTACTTTTTTTGTGGTTTATCTATAGCTGCGGTCCATTCTATATTTGGATGACGATCTAATCCGGATCGTCCATGTAGAGACATGAGAATGGAGGCACCTTATATGATGTGATCATATAGGACTGGCCTAGATAGAAATGACATTCTTATAATATCCGTTAAACAAAGAAAGTCATTTTGATCTACTTGATGGTCATATATGGATTGATCTTAATCCTGAGTATACTACGAACTCCTGCATAACGGGTTGTGTCCTTTGATTTACAAAGGTGAGGTTGGTGTTGCAATCTCAACCAATAACTACGTATTTTGGGGGCATAGTCTGTTATGTAGCTGGGAACGTTTTACATAGACATGTAATTCACTCATTCTTACGAGAAGTAGATGAGTATCTCTCTTAAGGGTTGATTCGGTACTTGAACGGTTTGAGCGCTCAAGTTTTTCTATTACGAATAGAAAGATTATATTCATAACAGTTGTGAATAAATCGTTCATTAGAGAATCATGGTACTTAAGGTAAAAATAATTAGAAGGGTATAACGGACATTATGACCCGGCTCTAATTACGAGATATTCGTGAAGGATGAATTCGTATGCAATGACTATATCGGTGGACACCGACTTGGTTCGGCTTAATATTTCATCTACGGCAACGAGAGTGGCAACTTCGGGTTTTTAGTGGAATAACTCGGAGTTAATAATTCGGAATATTTAATTAAGAGCTTAATTAATATTTCGAGATTATTGGAGCTCAGAACCGTAGGTCCACTTGGTTACCATGTATGTTGATAATACTTGTCAACTGAACATATGAAGATCAATTTAGTCAGTATTATGGAGAATTCACAAATTAAATAATTCAAAAGGAAATAAACAAAAATTAACTTGTTACGAAATAAGTTGAGATACGTCTCAGGAGCGGAAATTCCTTACACAGCTATCTCATACCAATTTCACCTGATTAATCAAATTAAAAACACAAAATAAATTTTTTTAATTTTTTTTTAAAAAAATTTAAATTTTTTTTATTTTTTTTGAAATTTTTTGACTAAAAAGCAAATAACATTAACATAATAAAAACAAGATACTAATTAACTATTCCCCTCCCTCAACCTAAATGAGACATTGTCCCCAATGTCTTAAAAAATAGAAGAAAAGTTTAGAAGATAGTACTTGGTTACCTGAAATTCTACATCTAAAGGGAAAATTAAAGGTTAAGATCCATATTTATCCGACGTTTCTTACCATGATCATTATCGGACCAATTGATCTTAGGAATGATAGGGTCAATTTGTGGTTCAAATGCTAAGATTTGGTCAATTAAATCATGGGTAGTTCTGGCAGTGAAGATGAGTTCTTTTACAGGTTTTGACACGAACCCATTTCTTCGGGCATCATCAAGAAACACACAAAGAAAATCATAAAATACATCAGCGTTAAACAGTCCAATCGGTTTCTGGTGTATGTTCAAGTTTGCCCAAGATAGCATTGTAAAAATTTCCTCCAATGTGCCCAAGCCACATGGAAAAGCAATAAAAGCAACAGCACCGTTAATCATTTTCACCAGTCGCTCAGGCATACCTGGCACAATAAGTTCCTCTCTGTTTGATGGTCCTATAAGATTCGCCTCTGCCAAAGGTTTTGGGATGATTCCCAGAACTTGTTTGCCTCCTTCATGTACAACCCTTGAAACAATCCTCATTAGTCCAAGATTGTCACCGTCATATACTAAGTGCATATTCCTTTCAGCAATGACTCGACCCAATTCTTGTGCTGCTGCAACGAACTCAGGCTTAGAACCAGCACTAGTATCGCAAAACACACAGATGTTTACAACTTGTCTTCTTGAAGTGGATTCCATTTTTATGTATTTCCTTTTCAGCTCTGGATGCTTTCAAAAGTGCAATGATGAGTTGAATTTATAGCACCTGAAAAGGGTGAGTAATAATAGCACTAGTATCTTCCAAAGGACGATTATTAGCTAAACAATAAAAGAAATCGTGAAAGGTCAAAAAGTCTGGATCCTGTCTGTGAAAATAAAGATAATTACAATTGAAAAGCAAAATCAAAGCAATTATTAAGGCAAGGAAATTGTGTACGCAATACACCACTCGTTTGGTATATAAATTCATTATGATGCGTCTCAAGAATCCATTCATTATTCAACCATCACTAATAAATTAGCTCTTATCTTTATGATTGCCAAACACCTCATGTTTTGCTCTGCCTTAAATGCTTCATTTGTGCTTTTCCCTGAAAATATCACATAAAATTAGAAACTCTACAACATGTATACACAAAATATGCAAACATAAATTACAAAAAATTACTTGGGTTGCCTCCCTGCTAGCGCTAAATTTTTCATCTTCAGCCAGACGTGACTAAAATCCATATGTTAATGAGGTTTCAGTGTGGTTTTGGACGTCCGATTAAAGACAATCTCGTGTGCGTTACTTTTGAAGGGTCTCTTCCAACGGTAAAATGGCAAAAAGAATTTTGTCTCATTCAGTGCTTGTGCCACCTTTTTAAACTTTGTCGCTCCAGTAATTCCTGAAAAGAAAGAAAGAATATCAAGAGGTCTCGTATGGTGCTTGACTTTGAATGGAAATTCCATTATGTCAAGCTTTTGGGTGATGTCTTTAATTTGTACACCCCAAAACAATGATGTTTCTCCTGAATGTCCGAGATCTTCAATTTGGTCAGATATTTGCTCCTCCATTTGTGTATCATCTTGTTCTACATTTTCTTCACAGATGTACTTCAGAATTTCATTGTTCAATTCTTCATATGTCATCTGTGAAATACATGCTCCATATGTGTCAACCTGAGGATGTAAAGATGTGTCTGATTGTAGGCTTTTGTCCTATGTGGTTGGTATGAATGGCTCAAATAGCTCTTCTTCAAACATCATTGCAATGCATGCTCCAAGTGTTGGTTTCTAATATAGTCCCAAGATCATATTTAAGCAATGAAATAGAATGAATACTCAAGAAGTATGACAAAATCATACTTACATTGAATGGATTTTGAAGAAGATGAACACCAAAATTTCCCTTCTTGTATTCAGCTAAGGTGGTCCTTTGTTGATGATGAATAAGCTCTAAGCCTTTCAAAGGATTCCAAGCTCTTAGATTAGTTTCCCTATCACCTAGTGATGATTCCTTGAATGTGCTAGCAAGATGGAAAGAAAAACAATTTTTCTTTCCTTCAATGGAGCTCACGGTTTTTGAGCAATGAAAGAGAGAGAGAGTTTACTATTTCTTGATTTTCTTTTGTAAAAACAAGTTATCAAAAAATGTTTTACCAAATTTTGGTATATGCTTTCAAAAAGTCAAACCAAAATTTGGAGCCAAAAATGCATTAAAGGCTCACAACCACCTCCATCATGAATAGTGACTAGTTTTCACTCACCAAAAAGGTGAATTGACATCCATCACTAAAGTGACATGTGATGTGATGAGCGATGTGACTTGTGGCCGCACTTGATTCAAAATCGGAGTGGCCTCGCAAACACATCCCGGGCTCAGTTTCTTTAATTCCGAATTAAAGAATTTTCCGTTACGACGTAATTAAATCAAATTTACTATCACATCGTTAACGAATTAATTCTAAATTAACTGGTTTGCCCGAATGAAAATCTAATTTTAATTCTGCGTCGAAATCTAATTTTGTTTAATATATCGAATATATTATTTTATCGATTAATTCCAAATTAATCATTTCTCTCTCTTCAAATAGTATTTTATCCAGATAAAATATCTTCGCTATTAATCCAAGATTAATTAAGTTCGAATCATACGTCATCGGTGAATTTTCGGGAAGCGACCCAAGAGATCCCTGGATATGTTGGCAGTAAATCCGATCGTCGGACTATCCGAACACGTACGTACCTCGTACTACGTTTTTACCGATTTATGAGACATGGTTGGCTTCTAGCAAAACACCGTGCCTATCCAATTCTCCAGAATATTCTTAATGGAATATATAATCTATATCAGGCGTAGTATACATAATATTGCGTATTTTGATCCAGTATCGGATGTCACATGCAAGTCTGAGGCTGGAATAGTGTCTGCCCCGTACGAAGCATATATCGGATTACAAACAACTAGTCTTTTTAAATCGGATAATCATGACCTTGTCATATTATCCCGATGGTTGCAACCATTTAGAGTACCAGTTCTGTATCCCGTCGGCGTGATCATATCCTTATATGACTGAAGTGATATTTTCATCTTGACATCACACCCAATACACTACGATTCTCAATAAACCCAGAAGAGGCGTACACGGAACCTGTTAAAGTCTTGGACGACTAAAACCAAAGTGTATTGATTGTCGCAAGTACTAGCGATGCAAGTCTCAGGTTAATACCAAATACACATACCCTGATGTGGATTCCCATAGACACATAGTCATACTACTAATGGGATTCCGCGGGGTTTATCCAGAGCGAAGCTGTTTCCGTACCATCAGTAAACACAACCTCCTATCACATTTGCATAAGTATCAAATACTTAAATATATGAGAACTATGTCGTTACGCTTCCATAACACGCACAAGTGCAATACTAGTCTATTCCGCATTATTGATGTCAAGTCTCGATAATACTACGACTAGGGATATTTTAATGATTAAACCTTTATGGATTGATACTGTCTCATATCTTATCAATCCGGAACTAATCATAAGGACTTTTACCTTTTATATTTCTAAGTAAATAAATTACAAAATGATAAAAGACAATTTCCATTGTCACATAATTAATTTGTACAAAAACCACGATGTCTTTTACAAATAGTGACGCTATGGGTCATAATTGTCTAACACCAAGATCTTCATTTTGAGGATGAAAAGTTTCATCCTCACTTGCTGGTGCAGTTGGTACAAACATTTATGCTTCTTGATCATCATCAGAGTCCAATGAATAATAAAATTCAAATCGAGATTTTACTGGTTCGAGCTTCTGAACTGATACCCATGGTTCTTGATACTGTTCAGCCTCTTCCTCTGTTAAAGTGCCATGGTGAAAAGTTTGGTACTCGAAGGCTTCGTCAGTTTCATCTGAAAATGCTCTTTGAGGTATGTAGCTCTGGTTTTCTGTTAATTGTCTCATTTGATCAGTTAGTCTCTGAATAGTTACCTCTTGACTCTGAATCATTGCATCCCACTTTTCATTACTTTTCTTGAGCATGTCCACCATCTCTCTTATCATCTATTTTTCCTCTGGTGAATATCGTTCTGGTTCTTGATGAAGATCATAGATAGATGAAGGATAAGATGGATAATAAGGTTCAATGAAATATGCTGGTTCTTCGTACCTTGAATGATTCTGATAATTATGTCACCCTGAAAGGTATATGCATTGATTGATAGGGTGGTTACCATCGAATATTTAACATCTCCCAATGGCGTTCTGTTGAGCAAATGTAGTATTTCTTAGTTCTTTCATCCAATGATAATTGTTGGGCTTGACAACAGGCCTCAGAAAACCGGACTGTTGCTCCCTGATTTGGGGTGTATCTTCTTCTAATAAAGCTTGTAATCTTTTTATCTCCCAATAAAGATCAATGTCAACCACCTGAAAAATAAAAGAAGGAAATAAAAATTACAAATAAAAATAAAGAAAATTAGATACAAGTAAATTAGATAGCTTCAAAATTAATAACTCAAGAAAAATAAGTCCCCGGCAACGGCACCAAAAACTTGACCGGCGTAATCACACGTGTATAACACAAGCGCACGTATAATTCAAGTAGTATAAAAATATCGATCCCACGAGGACTTAATTCATACTGTTGTTACTAATTATTGAATCTATTTATTTACAGGTATCTAATTAAAGGGAGAAGAGAATGATTACTTTTGGTTGGTTGAATGTGGATTTTGTTGAACAAATAAATAAATAAAAACATAAAAAAAATACTAAGGAAAATAAACAAAAGACATAAATATCTAGGGTCGTGATTCCACACAATATTATTCTAAATATGAATTGATTCTCTTATATATGTGTAATAAATTAGTTTGCTAACCTGGAACACGATATGTAAAAGCCTCTGTCGATGGTCAGATGCAAACACCCGAATAACCTAATTAATCATATGTCTATGTTAACCAAGTTACCTAAATTCATTAAGTTCAAGTTCCAATATTGGCTACCCTCGCCCGACAGGTATAATGCCTATCTTGTAAGGAAATCTATTAAAGAGTTATATATCCTCAAGGAAGATCTTGGGCTATTGAATCAAAGGCTGAAACCTAAAATCCCTTCGTCAAGTTCATTTTAAGTTTTACCACATCAATCTTATTGGTGATCAGGAAACAAGAAGCATTAAGCTTACGATTCAATAAACAAACTAAAGAATTACCCATTATATAATTAAATCAATTATTAAGCATGTGAATATTGTGTTTCATCACTTCCCTAGAATAAAAATAAAATGACGGGGGTTAGGGGATCCTCCTTTACTAATTCTAATTTAGAAATCTCCCTTATTATAATATAGAAATTATCAGTGATATTATTACCGACCATACATGCGGTATCCTCATTAAGTCAGATTTTCAATTAAGTCCAACCGACCATAAATGCGGTGTTATTATTTGTCCATAAACCAGCCATATAGGCGGTAATCATCTGTCACCTAAAGACCGGTCATATAGGCGGTGTCACATTATGTCAAATAAATAAAACCAACCATTAAGGCGGTAATCCTTTAATTTAAATTATAAATTCCATATTATAATTAAGGGAGATTGATCTAAACTAAAATAATAAAAGCTTCACCATTCCCCCAGCGAAAATCTAACTACAAAACATAAAAGAAAGAAAGAAAAGAAGCTACTACTATTACTGAAAATAAAATTACATAATTTAAATTACAAAAAATAAACAAACAAGATGCAATCCTTAAATTCCTTACAAAAACCTAAGGAAATCATGAGATTTACAAATGAAATGGCTTAGTATTTATAGGCAAAACTAAAGGCTTCCACCAATTTCTCCACCAATTGCTCCACCAAACATGACACCAAATATGGCATCAAACATGGCACCAATCCTGAACCAAACATGAAGTTTGACATTTTTTATTTTTTTTTTTTTTATTTTTATTTTTTTTGAAAATGACTTAAATAATTACACAAAACAAATTTCCGAAATTTTTATCAATTTCGGTCATGGAAACTTTAGAATTCGAAATTATTATAAACTTCAAAGTTGTAGATCTTTGAGTCTGCTTTAATCTGGAACTTGAATCACCTCAATCTAATATCGGAGTAAGAAGTTATCGCCAAATTACGACAATTGCGCAAAGTTAGAATTTCAGAAATTGTACTTCTTTAGAACGCCATTTCAAGTTTCCAATCTCCAAAATCAAAATGTCAAGTCCAGTTTTTTGCCCTTATTTGTTCCACATTTCGTCCTGAATGATTCCATTGAGTTCCAATTTTATTTTATCTGTAAAATAAATAAAAACACATCAAAATATTCATAAAACTCGAGAAATAATACAAAATATTAAGTAAAATGGGCGGTAAATAGTGATATATTTTCCGCTCATCACACCCTCAAAACTAATATTTTGCTAGTCCTCGAGCAAAACAACAAAATAAATTAAAATAAACAACTGAGACTAAATTAAACTAAGCCACTTTCGTAGGGATCACAGTTGCATTTAGCGTATGTAACAAGCCTTTAAACCCCTAGGTTTCCCTAGTGGACGAGTTGTAGTCTCGTGAGGGCTTACAGTGACGACCCCGGATTTACCAGATTATTTTATTACTTAGACACTTTTATACTTGGGAGTAGAGAACCATTTTTTGAGTGTGTCATGTTTTTGACCTCGTTACTTGGGAAATATAATTTTGTAGATAGAATTATAATTTAACATCACTGTATTTTTTTATTATTTTATATTTCTTTTCTTTTTTTCACTTGTTTATTATTTTTTATTTTTGTAAGTATTGCATTTGTAAATTTCAACTTATAATTTGCATTTAGAGTGCATGAAATATTTGTCTCGATCAACTAGCGGTAGATTAAATAGAAAGTCTTCATCGTCAATTAAAATGGCCGAGAACCGAAATGAAAACCCACCTGGCCGAGATGAAAATCCAATTTATCAATTAGAACATGAGTCTCATCTTGGGGATCTTAATCATCCTATGACACCCCAGGAATTCATGAATCCCACTAGGACAGGATCACCATCTTGCATTGATTTCCTCTCCAGGTGCATCACGTTTCAATTTTAAACTAGGCGTCATCCAAATTTTACCCACATTCTACGGTCTTGAATAAGAAAATTATTATCAGCACTTGAGGGAATTCGAATAGGTATGAAATACTTGCACACGTGAGTCTCAGCATGACGATCTTAATCGTCTTAGGACACTCCGAGAATTCATGAATCCCACTAGGACAAGATCACCATCTTGCATTGCTTTCCCCCAAATGCATCACGTTTCAATTTTAAACCAGATGTCATCCAACTTTTACCCACATTCTACGGTCTTGAATCAGAAAATCCTTATCAGCACTTAAGGGAATTCGAAGAGGTATATAATACTTGCACATACCAAAATTGCAGCATGAATTTAATTCGACTCTAGTTTTTTTCCCTTTTTTAAAGGATAAAGCTAAAATTTGGCTGTAGAACCTTAGGTTGGGATCCATTAGAACATGAGATAATTTACAAGAGTAATTTCTGAAAAAATTCTTTCTCACTCACAGGACAAACTCTTTTAAGAGAAGAATCACAACTTTCACATAAAAGTCGGGGGAAACACTTTACCAATATTGGGAGAGATTTAAATAAATGTTAAATGTTTGTCCACATCACTAGTTTGAAACATGGAGGGTGGTTTCCTACTTCTACGAGGATTTAACACCCCAAAGTAGACAGGTAATGGAAATGATGTGTAATAGTGAGTTTAAGGACAAAAGACTCGAAGAGGTACTAGATTACCTAGAACACATAGCGGAGAATACATAACACTAGGACACAATTGGCACTTACGAGTTGTCTGTAAAACCATATTCATCTGGTATAAGCATGTTTAAGCTTAGGGAATACCATGACCTTTCTACTAAATATGCATATCTAGTAAAAAAACGTTGAGGTTTTAGAAACGAGGAAGAATGATCATGTTAAGTCAATTCAAGAAGTCACAAGTAAAATATGTAATTCAAATGAACATCTCACACAAGTTTGCCTAACATTTCCAGCCATGCAAGAATGTTTCCATGACCAAGTTAGTTTCATAAACACCTTCAAGAGACCAAATCCAAACACATACTCCTAAATCTACAATTCTGGTTGGAGAAACCATCCAAACTTCAATTGGAGGAATGATAACCAAGCACAACCATCGCAACAACCTCCCAGGTACACCAGAATTTTCAAAATTCTCAAATTTATGCACCATATGTCCCACCACCCAAGAAAATCCTTGAGAATACCTTGCATGTATTTATTGACAAATAAGAAGCCATCAATAATTAAAATGTGCAAACATCGATTGATACAAAAGATACTTTTTCTAAAATCACATCTACATAGACCATTTATGAGAAGTGAAAGTTTCCTACACAACCACAGCCAAACCCCAAAAGTCATCAAAACCCATACGATAGTAGTTCTGGTAGTCAACATATATACCAAGTCAAATCTGTTATTACTCTTCACAGTGGTAAAGTCATCCAAGAACTCATTCTTAAACGTCGTCAAGATTCAGCTTCTGAGGGTAACGAAAAGGTTGATGAATTATTACCTATTGTTGATGATAACGATTTTTCACATGTATCTCTATTCCCTTAAGCATTGAAAACAAAGGAATTGAGCAATTCCCCAGAGATATAAAAATATTCAAATAGGTGAAGGTCAATATTCCTTGGTTAGATTCCATCAAACAAATACCATCTTATGTAAAATTTTTGAAAGACTTGTGCACCGTTAAAAGAATACATCAGGTAAAAAAGAAAGCTTTTCTAGCTGAAAGGTAAGTTTTATTCTCTCAACCGATAATGCATTGAAATACAAAGACCTTGGTTGTCCAAACTATTTCATGTATTATTGGAAATCACAAAATTGAACATGCAGTACTTGATCTTGGAGCTAATGTCAATTTGCTTTCATTTTCGATTTACAAATAACTTAATATTGGCGAGTTAAAATCAACTTCAACTACTCGTTTACTTGTTGATAAATTAGTCAAGGTACTAAAAGGAATTATGGAAGATGTGTTATTACAAGTCGATAAATTCATATATCATATGTATTTTATTGTCTTGGAAACACAACCTGTAGGAGAAAGTTACAAGCCAATTCATGTAATACTTGGTCGTCCATTTATAGCAACATATAATGCCATAATAAATTACAGGAATGAAATCATGAATTTGTTCTTTGGTAATATGACGTTGAAGCTTAAGTTTTCAACACATGCAAACAACCATACTATGAGGACAGTGAAAATGAGAGCATGAGACTAATTGAACCAATTGTGAAGAAATATATTCATGGGAGTTTACCTGATCGTATGAAAATTTTCACAACTAATTTTCTTAAATCAAGTATGCAATTAGATTCAAATATTTCTAATGATTTTTTACTTGATTCTATACATGCACTGGACGACGATAGAGAGAAGCAAAATTTTAAGGAACTACGAACACTTGAAGACAAGAAAAATGAGGAAGCACCCAAATTAGAATTAAAGACTTTTCCAGAAGGATAAAAGTACGCTTTTCTTGGAGATGAACAACCATGTGGTAATTTCTTCCTCTCTCACAAGCGATTAAGAATGTAAGTTATTTGTTTTGAAAGAACATAAATAATGAATTGGATGGAATTTAAAAGATATAAAAGACATTAATCATTTAAAATGAACACGCAAAATACATTTAAAAGATATTAAAGACATTAATCATTTAAAATGAACACGCAAAATACATTTAAAAGATAATTTCAGGACACATCGATCACCTAATAAAATTTAAACCCTTATATGAAAAAGGTTTTTAAAATTGGAGTCCTTAAGTTTTTTGATTCATTTATCTCTTACATACCTAGTTTGGAGAAAAATATCTTTGCTAAGAAACGAAGAGCTAAACAATTAGGTATTTGTTATAAATACACATATTGGATGTGCAACACTCATTGTCGTTATTTAGGAATGATGTCTAATAACCCCGAAGAAAAAAATCAACCCATTAGAGATAGCTTGAGTAAGGAGTTATTGGATAATATTTCATTGACTCTTGAGACGCATCCTAATGGATTTGATAAACTGATTCACAATTTACATACATAATTTCAAAAAGAAAGACACAATACAGTCTCGGGAATCTGACTTTAAAATACCATGTTTGACAATTTATAAGAAAATTGGATGTAGAGTATATCCCCGACCCATAGAGGGCGTTCAAGCCGCTACTGGATGTAAAACCAGAGGAAGATGTGAGCCACAATCACAACTATCAGTACATATCATTTACTGTTTTGATTTACTTTTTTGTTTTAATACGTAACTTTTATTTTAGTAGCAGTGTTGTAGATTCAATTGTCAATTCCACACTAACCAGCTGATGTCTTATAAACTATACTTTTTTAATTCAGACATTTGGGACAATGTCCCAATTTTGTTGGGAGAGGGGATATTTGACTAGATAGTTTTCAATTTTTTTTTATGTTTTCCTTTTTGTAAAAAAATATTTTTTATTTTGTTGTTGTTTTTTTTAAATATTTTGTTTTTATTTTGTTATTTTTTTGTGTGTAAACAAATTTATTTTGTGTTGATTTTATTGTGTTTTTATTCAAAAAAAAATTACATACAAACTAATAATAAAATTTTCACTAATAAGTGAAATTGTTGTTCAGAGATGGCAATGTAAGGAGTTTTCGCTTCTAAGATGCATCTCAATGTATTTCGAAATAAGTTTTTTTTGTTCATTTCTTTTTGAATCATTTAAATTTGTGAATTCTCCATAATATTGATTAAATTTGATCTTCATATGCCCATTGACATGTATTATCAACATACACGGTAACATATTATCATGAGTTATAAGTGAAAATTTTATAATATTCAATTCTCTAGTTTGTTTGAGGTAGCACCTAAAGGCTGTGGAATTTATATTTTTATTCAAAAAAGAATAACCAAGCTTTTACTTAGTAACCGAATATCTTGTCTCAACAAGCAGTGACTATTCGCTTAAAATGGTAGGGCTTGAGTTAGTTTAAAAAAATGATAATAATCAAGTTTGTACTTTGTAATCAGACATATTAACTCAGTATGCAATGATTTTTCGCGTCAAACGATAGGGCTTGAGTTATTTTAATAAAAAAAGAGCGTGTGTGAATAAGTTCGATTTCATAGCCTCTCTAACTCGAGAAATTAAGTCCATATGGGTGTTTTAACACTTAGTGCCCTAAGGCCAACTGGTTTCGGAGTCACTGGCCCAAAGCTCGTTACGTGGGTTAAAGAGAAAGTTTAAGGAAATCAAGCATGTTTTCTTTTTGACATCTGAGATTCGAGCAATTAAGTCTGTATGAGTGTCTTAACACCTAGTACCATAAAACCAACCGGTTTGGGACTGGCCCAAAGCTCGTTACAAGGGTTAAAGACCTATTATTATTAAAAAAAACTATTTTGTATATAAATAAACTGTCATTGGCAAAATGTATGAATTCTGATAAAACTTTAGGACAAAAATATTACTATTTTTTCAATAAAACCTTTGAATATTGTGGGTACAACTAATTGTTTGATACTTTCTGTTATGAGTGGATGGAAGAATGGTAAAAAGCACATGAGAATTTGCTTATTTGATAATTTTGAAAGAAATAAAACAATTACAAACTTGGATAAGAATTTATCTTTTTAATTTTTGCTTAAATTATTAGGGACTAGTAATAAAATGGTTAGGGAGTGTGATGAACACTAAAAATATACATTTATTAAAAAGAAAATTAATTATTTTATACTTGTAGTTTCATTAATCCCCTTAATTTAGCACATTTGTGAAATAATAATTTAATTTATGTTTTATATATTTTTATTGTGATTTTTATTTCTTATGTAGGTAAAATAATACGTTGGATACATAACTAGAAAAATAGACATGATATTTGGATTTTGGAGGCCAGAAACTTGAAAAGACGTTCTAATAGTAAACAATTTCAGAAATTCCAATTTTGCATAATTTTTGTAATTTGGCCATAACATTTTACTCCAATATTGGATTGATGCAATTCTAGTTTCATATGAAAGAAGACTCAAATATCTACAACTTTGCTCTTTACAAGATTTTATAGTTCTGAGGTTTTCAAGGTTAAAATTAGTAAAGAATTCAATGTGCGTCGCATATAATTTTAATTATTAGAAAATAAAGTAAAAAAAGGTAAAAAAATTTAAAAAAAAAAGTTAAAATGTTGGTGGATTGTGTTTTGCAAAATGATCAACAAAAAAGTCAAAAAAGGAAAAAGAAAAAAATAAATTGGTAAAAGTTAATTTTTTGTTTTTGATTTGGAAATTTATAATTAATAATTGAAAGATGAGCACTTCAACTATAAATAGAGGTGCTCACCTCTCATTTTCTCCATGCTTTTTTCATTTTATCTTTTGAAGAATTTGGAAGAAGTGTCTTATGTGTTTTATTTTTCTTGTAATCTTTTTTCTTTCAGTAATAAAATTATGTAAGTTTTATTCAAATCATGAGTAGCTTATTTCATCCTGCTCGGGCAAAAGGTAAAACCCTAAATATGAGAATATAAATTATTCTTACTTATATTATAATATTTGAATTATAATCTAAAGACTAATATTTAATTTAAATCTGGATTAATTATTGACAAACTTTATTACTTCTCTTATGGCTGGTTTTATTTATTTGACATAATTGAGTACCTAACTAGACTGTTATAGACAGATTTTATCACCGTCTTTGTAACTAGTTTTATATATTTTGGCATATTTAATTCATGAAGTAAATTAACTGGGTAATAATGACAATTTATATATAATTTTTTAAAGCAAGATTTATCTATTGAAATATTAAGAGTGGATCTCCTAACCCCAATATTTTTAATTTATTATTGCATCCCAATTTAAAATTATCCACCACTTAAATAAATTCACTTTCTTTTTACTCAATTATTATTTCATTTTACTAAATTTATTCCCCGTGGATTGACCTTGGACTTATCAGGTTATTTTATTACTTCGAACTCTTATACTATACTTGGGAGTAAAAAATCATTTTGTAAGTGTGTCAGTTGGCTTAGAAATGTTGGTAAATTCTAAGGTCCCAAGATCAAATCAAGACATGAAATTATGTGTGAACACATCAACGGAGGTAGCGGAATACTCACATTGATCGGTAGAGTCGATTTGAAGACAAATGAACCCAAAAAACGCACTGCCATGTAAGCCTACTGCATGCAGTCCACTGCCTACAAAAACAGAAAATTAAGTGAAGAAACGGAGCTCCTAGCTTCGTCGGATGGATCCCGTCTCATGGTCGAACCTCCCTACCACCTTCGCAAGACTTGTAAGTGTGCTAGCACTTGATTTCTCACCATGAGAAACCACTCTTGCTTCCCTTTAGCTCACGCCCAAACTGGTTCCAAACCAGTGAACACTTTGCTCAAATGGGCGTGAGAGAGGAGAGAAAATTTGAGAGAGAAGAAGTTGTGTTATGTTATTAAAAATGATTTACCAAAAATCAATTTATATTTATGCCATAATTTATTAAATTAATAATAAATTTATGACACAACACATGCAATGGCTTAGAGTGTCAAACACTCAAACTCCATGCAATGACATTGAGTGCAATGTACACAATCTACAATGCAAAGCATTAGAATGACATGTGTCATGTGGGCCCCACACGTTTCCAAATGAAAGTGGGCCCACGTGCACTCACGCGTTCGGGTTCGATATTTCCGAAATACCGAGCTAACGTCGCGACGTTAATTCAATCGAATTTAATAATAAATAATTGCGCCTGGCGAAATTATTATTTACGTCGCTAACGAATTAATTCTAATTAACTCGTTTGCCCGAATTAAAATCTGATTTTAATTCCGCGTCGAAATCTAATTTCGTCTAATATATCGAATATATTAATACATCGATTAATTCCGAATTAATCGTTCTCTCTCTTTAGACGACATTTTATCCCAGATAAAATATCTCCGTTATTAATCCTAGATTAATTTTCTCTCTCTCTTCTATATAATCCCAGATTATTCAAGAGTGCGAGTTGTGCGTCATCGGTGGATTATCGGGAAGCTACCCATGAGATCCCCGGATAATCTGGCAGTAAATACGGTCGTCGGAGTATCCGAATCACGTACGTACCAAGTACTACGTTCTACTACCGATTTACGAGACAAGGTCGACTCCTAGCAAAGCACCAAGTCTTCCCAAGTTCTCCGGACATATTCATCAAAGAATATCTAGATCTGTATCAAGCGTAGTATACAATTGTATTGTGCATATCGGCCCAGTATCGGATAATCACGTGCTAGGGCTGGGGCTGGATAAGTGTCTGCCCCGTCCGAAACACATATCGGATGTCTGGTAACTAGTCTCTATAATCGGATATTCATGACCTGGCCATAATATCACGATTGGATGCGCATCACTTTAAGAGCACTAATACCGTATCCTGCGTGACATCATCTCCATTACGACTGGAGTGACACTTCCGTCTTGACATCACATCCAATACACTACGATTCTCTGATAAACCCAGAAGAGGTGAACACAGAACCAGTTAAGATCCCCCACCACCAAAACTAAAGTTTACCGATTGTCGTAAGTATTAGCGATGTAAGTCTCAGGTTAAGACTATACACACCTACCTTGATTTCGGCCTCCCATAGACACCTAGTCATAATACCAATGGGATTCCGAAGGGTCTATCCAGAGCGAAGCTGTTTCCCGTACCATCGTTGAAACACGACCTCCTATCGCACTTGCACAAGTATCCAATACTTATATATATGAGAACTATGCCGTTGTGCCCTCACAACGCGCACAAGTGCAATACTAGTCTATTCCGCATTATCGATGTCCAGTCTCGATAATACTACTACGACTAGGGATATTTAATGATTAAACCTTTGGGGACTGATACTGTCTCATATCATTCTCAGTCCAGGAACTAATCATAGGGACCTCTCTTCATTTATATATCTATGGTGATCTAATCACAAACGATGAGTGCAATTTCCTTATTACATAGTTAATTTGCTACAACAACACAATGATCTGTGCAAATAGTGACGCTATGGGTCATATTATCCAACAATCTCCCACTTGGCACGTAGCGAGTCACTCAAGTGTCCTACACTCGAACTATGTACAATTCGCTCAAATTGCTGAGGAAAGGTTTTCGTCAGCGGATTTGCTTAATTATCGTCTGACGCGATTTACACGATCATCACATCGCCACGATGTATGATCCGAACGAATCAGATGATACAGAAGTATATATCTGGATCGTCGATGAGACCTTTAATTCCTTAGCCTATGCTGACGCCTAGCTCAGCTGCTAACAGAACTTTATCTAATCTTATTAGATTTATTTTCTACCCAGATGGTCTTCTATTGCTGCCTCAGCTGCAGCAATTATCCGCATTTGTTGTTTATTTGGCAACAGTTATCTTGCTAGGAAGATTTCCAGCTCACTGTCCCTGTTATTCAAACTTTATAGTACCGCAGTATTTACCGGTTTGGAAACTTGCAGCAGTGATCCCAGTCACTTCAAGTTCTCCATCTCCATAGTTTAAGACAACATCTTTAGTTCTCTCAGATACTAACAGATGTTCTTTAATCTTCAATCCAGTGACTGTCACTTGGATTGACCCGATTGTGACTCCATATGCTCGAAGCGTATGAGACACCAATACAAGTACATTTTAAATGTACAATTTCCCAGAGAGTGTTAACAACTCCAAATCTATCCAGTAGATCTTTATTCCCTGAATAAAGGTTGTTACTCCCCAGAATTCTACGGAGAATTTCTATTGAAAGAATATCTATGAAAGCCAAGCTTTCACCAATTGCTTTATGGAATTTCAATTTCAGTGTCAGTGCGCTCTCCCACTAACCTCCTTATATACACAAGAATTATTTCGTTTTGAGTCAAATCATAAACCATTATGATTATTTCAAAACGACAGTTCCAAGAACCTTATGCTTGCATCAATCCAAACATGGATCGAATAACCCGCAAACCTGGTTTGTCGGTTATACAAAATCGTCAGGATGTTGTAAACATCCTCCAAAAGGTTTCCTTTTCAGGAAAGCGATTTTGATTTGTAACTGACATATTTCATCAATGAAATATACAGTTATCAACAAGCATCTTCAAAATGGATTTATCATGGCAACAGGTAAAAAGGTTGAACCGTTATTAACATAATGTTGATAACGCTACCTTTCCGTCAAAACCTTAGGTTTGCACGTTGGTATGTTGCCTTCCATGTATGTCTTCCTTGAAGACGTTTAATGTACCATAGGCACAACGCCTTGTGGTACAACAACTAGTATCCAAACATAGTTGTTATACATGGAATCCATTTCGGACTCATCCTTATGGTTTCATGGTCGCTGTCCAACATACCTCGTATCACTTCCTCTAAACGTAGTCGGATGGTACACCCACCATAAGATTGACATCTTTATGAGGTTAGATCAGAAACCCATACCCTAGGTTGTTTTCTGACTCTATCCGATCTACTAGTTTCTTGTGTATTTGAAGATTAATGGTATAGTTTCATCATAGATGAACTATTTGTGTTCCATTACGGACTTCGTGCTGCTAGATCAGTATTACTCCGATTTTCATCGAGTATCACTATCCTCCCACCACCACTGACATATCGGTATTCCTCTCAGGAAAACCGCATGGTGAGCAACAATTATATTGTTCTCATGTGGGATTTACAAGTACTATATTTAAGGTTTCCCTTAAGATAACCTATATTGGCACTTTATCCAATTTGGGTCCTTAGTTTGGTATCATCCAAACGCTATGCCTGGCATACCCAATTTATCAGGAATGAGAAACCTCGTTTCTTCCCTGTTCATATCCTATATGATATCTGTCAAACAGATTTATATGGAACCTTATTCTAAATAAGTTTTGCACTGTTAATACATATCCTGTTGAAGGAAACAGTAGCTCAGAGCGACTCGTGATAAACCTTATCATGTCCAACAAAATTCGGTTTTTGGTTCGGACAACCGTCTTAACTGACGTGTCTCGGGAGGAGTCCTCATACGAAAGAATACCATACTCTTTCATTTATATATGAAACTTACTGCTTAAGTATTTTCCATTACGGTTTCACCGTGGCGGAATAATACTATAGCCGATCTGTTTGTCTACTTCGTGTCGAAACTCTAAAGTTTCCGATATGTGTTCTTCAAAAGAAACACATAACCACAACGTGATGTCACATCCGTTAAGGTCACGAAATATTCATGTTCACATCTAGCCTAGCTAGATATGGGCCCACTAACTTCACCATGAATAGGGCTAACAGATCGGTGGCCCTTTTACTATTACCAAGTAAATAGTATTTTAGGTATATTACCTAATAAACTAGATTCGCAGACCTTATTTGAATAGTCAAAACAGTCCTAGTACCCTCTCTACAAAAGTGTGGATATACGAGTCTTGTTTAATAAACTAGATTCGTAGACCTTATTTGAATAGTCAAATCAGTCCTAGTACCCACTCTTCAAAAGTGTGGATATACGAGTCTTGTTTAATTGTGTCCCAGACAACAATGCCACAAATAAGTCTCAATTGATCAAATCAATTTGAGCTATTTATTTGTCATTTTATATGTTTGAGATTTATTTATATTCAAAATATAAATTCTGTATTTATCTCAGTATCATCTTTATATATTGAAACACTTTAGTGTTCTAGAATATAAAGGTTTTATCCGCAATGGATTAAACACTGATATAGAGATAATGTCTCTAGTTAAACTAGTTACATTATAACATTTCCTAATTTAAGTACATACCCAAAGGGTAGTTCCTAAACTTAGGTATCTGCGGTCGAAACAGCGACTTTCGTCCCGTCCCGTTTCCAATTCGCAGAGAAATCTCGGCTTGAAGCCAGTATCCAGCTCACAGCGGATTCTGAACGTCAATACATATATTTTATGTACCACACACTAAGTATTTAAAATCCATTTTAATACTACTAGTGAACATAACTTTGACAAATATTTTAAAGTTAGAGCCTCGCCCTTTCTTTAATTCCTTCGTGTCTTCCATATCCAAATGGTAGTCACTTTGGGATATGTCAATTATCCTTTTCAATATTTCACAAACCTTTGGCCAAGCCTTGGGTTTTCAAATATCGAAACGATGTGCACCTTGTGCTACATGCCCAATTGCAAACTTTGACTTTTCTCCACTAGAATAGTCAATTAATTCTCCAAGAATTATTAATTGCAATTTTAATACTTTTAAATCTAAAGATAGATTTATTATAAGTATATTAATTAAGCACTAAAGTCATCATCACATAAATCTTCCAAAGACTTTATGCTCTACTATTTGCTTAATTATGGGCTTAGTCATAATAAGTTATTTTATCAAATAAATTAACCTATTATTAATTCCCAATTGAAAATTAAATCATTTAAAACATTTAATCCAAGGATTATATATTTTAAATATTCAACTTTTCAATTCTTTACTTGATTTTAATAGTCCAACTATTTAATCAAATTATTAAGGTACTATTTATTATAATGATTACAATAATCCAATTATTTAATCAACTATAATTTTAATATTGATTACTATATCCCATTATAAAATCAACTATCATTTAATCATTATATTGATTACATAATCCAATTTAAAATCAACTATAATTTTAATATTGATACTATATCCCATTATAAAATCAACTATCATTTAATCAATTATATTGATTACTATAATCCAATTATAAAATCAACTATATATTGAATGAGTTTGTATATAGTCCAACTATATATATATTTAAAAAACATAAAATTAGTCCACTAATACTTTTAATTAAATATGACGAGTAAAGTGAAAATGAGCGTGTTTAGCGAGTATTCGAACGAATGTTGCAAATTCAATACTTGCCTCCCACTATTTTCGTCGAGCCTCTAACCCTCTGTGGAGTACTCGGGAAACCGTGTTTCCTAGTGGGCTAGGATCCTATTAAATAACACACAACCCTGACTTTGGCCAATAAAAAGCTGTATGCTATTTAACTAGGTAGATCTCACAGATCAATTGGATCTCATCCAATTCCTAGATCCGGTTAGGTGGACATCCAAGTCCGAAACATATGTATAATGTCAATGTATCCAATACATTTTCCTAACCATATCCTCTGAATCATTTAGGCCTTGGCTTTGGCCAAACACAACCTAATGATTCCAGTTAAGCGGGACCCATTGACGAGGAAAGTTTCGTAATCAATGTCATTGGACAAAAAGTGATCTGACTTTGGTCAATAAAAATCACGATTTGGACAAGACACCGATATGCAACAAAACTCTCATGATTCAAGTACATCCTTGATTGACAAAGGTCTTGACTTTGGTCAAAAACAAACCAATGCCAACTTCGGATCTTGAACAAGAATCATTCAATGGAAGGATATTTGCTTAATATAAAACGAGGGTTTTTCGCGTGCAAATTGGCTACCAATTTAATTATCTTTGTTAAGGTCTCATCATCATACACCCTTAAACATGCATTCTAAATACATAATAAAGCGAGTATGAAAATAAATAATAATGATATGCGGATGGATACTTAACACATTGATCCTAGATCAAATCTCTCCCTTTCTCACTCAAGCTAGCACTTGTACTACTTCTACCCGTTACACTACACTTCTAAAGAAACCTCATATACATAGAGGGGAATAGGTGAGAAGAGAATACAAAGAGAAAGAAGGTGATAAGGCTGGACACGCAGGTCCAATTTAATAAATCGAATTTATTACAACAATTTCTAAAATTGCCCACCCGACTAATATCCATCCGATATACATTATTCATTCAACACAACCACGTATTCACACACATAAGCATGCTATCAATCAATCTAATCAAATTAATTAATCTGATAATTAAGTGATCATCCAATGTTCAAACAACGATTTGATTTTGTTTGAGTCAAACTCGTTTTTGCGAATAAGTACTTAAAGTACGAATTCATGAATTAAATTAAACTACATCATTAAATCTAATTTAACATGTATTTAATACTAATTCATTATTCAATTCCAAATTAAATATTACACTTTTATTCAATAAACCTTTTCGATTTAAATTCCAAATTTAGTCGTAACGCGTCTCAAAGACCGATTAACGTCCAACGTCAATTCAATTAAAGTCCAATGGGCTTTTGATTGATTTCTTAAGGCGTGGACTTTTGGTCAACTCGGGTCAAACCGATAACCAAAGTCCAATCCGGGATTTACCCCATAAGCCCATAAATCAATCTTGGCCCATTAGGCCCAATTGAACATTAAAGGTTCATTAGTCAATTGGGCTTTATGGTTAAGGTTTGGGCCCAATTGGATCCAATCCACTTGGCCTAAACCAAACTTGATAAATCAAGCCCAATAGCCCCAAATACAACAATTCAAGCCCAAATCCAATTTAAGCCTAAATAATTAAATTACACTAATCCAATTACGCAATTTAATTACCTAAAGTGCATTATATGATTAATCAACTAAATCAACATTTTTAAAACACCAAATTAGTCTAATTAATCATATTCAATTCATTATCACATGTCAAACACACATAATGAAAAATCAAACCCATTTACATGCTTTCATGCTCTCGGCCAAGGAGGATTTTGTGTCCGATTTGGTTTCGATCCAATCGAACCTACAATCGACATCAAATCACCCTCCGATTTGATTTTACATACACATCCAATGTCACAAAATCAAAATACCAAGACATTAAAGGGCATTATCATTCGGCCAAGGTGGAATTTTTGGGGAAAAATCATCCAATGCATTTTTCATAAAATTGATTCCATGTAACATCATTCTATATACATGTAAGCATTCTTATTCATCAAATTTCACAAGAACATGCTTCAATCAATTTCATCATCACACCATTCGGCCAACATCAATATTTTGGGGAAAATTATTCCAAATCAATTTTCAACAAATTGGTCCAACCAAAATGCAATAAAACATGTTATAAGCATACTCAAACAAGCAATTTATTCAAATCATGCTCAACAAACATTTACCCAAATTTTAAGCCCTACAAATTTCATGCTTGCAACATTAGCTCATGATGCCATTGTTGGTAAATTCTAAGGTCCCAAGATCAAATCAAGACATGAAATTATGTGTGAACACATCAACGGAGGTAGCGGAATACTCACATTGATCGGTAGAGTCGATTTGAAGACAAATGAACCCAAAAAACGCACTGCCATGTAAGCCTACTGCATGCAGTCCACTGCCTACAAAAACAGAAAATTAAGTGAAGAAACGGAGCTCCTAGCTTCGTCGGATGGATCCCGTCTCATGGTCGAACCTCCCTACCACCTTCGCAAGACTTGTAAGTGTGCTAGCACTTGATTTCTCACCATGAGAAACCACTCTTGCTTCCCTTTAGCTCACGCCCAAACTGGTTCCAAACCAGTGAACACTTTGCTCAAATGGGCGTGAGAGAGGAGAGAAAATTTGAGAGAGAAGAATTGTTTATTTAATTAAAATGATTTACCAAAAATCAATTTATATTTATGCCATAATTTATTAAATTAATAATAAATTTATGACACAACACATGCAATGGCTTAGAGTGTCAAACACTCAAACTCCATGCAATGACATTGAGTGCAATGTACACAATCTACATGCAAAGCATTAGAATGACATGTGTCATGTGGGCCCCACACGTTTCCAAATGAAAGTGGGCCCACGTGCACTCACGCGTTCGGGTTCGATATTTCCGAAATACCGAGCTAACGTCGCGACGTTAATTCAATCGAATTTAAATAAATAATTGCGCCTGCCGGCGAAATTATTATTTACGTCGCTAACGAATTAATTCTAATTAACTCGTTTGCCCGAATTAAAATCTGATTTTAATTCCGCGTCGAAATCTAATTTCGTCTAATATATCGAATATTAATACATCGATTAATTCCGAATTAATCGTTCTCTCTCTTTAGACGACATTTTATCCCGGATAAAATATCTCCGTTATTAATCCTAGATTAATTTTCTCTCTCTTCTATATAATCCCAGATTATTCAAGAGTGCGAGTTGTGCGTCATCGGTGGATTATCGGGAAGCGACCCATGAGATCCCCGGATAATCTGGCAGTAAATACGGTCGTCGGAGTATCCGAATCACGTACGTACCAAGTACTACGTTCTACCGATTTACGAGACAAGGTCGACTCCTAGCAAAGCACCAAGTCTTCCCAAGTTCTCCGGACATATTCATCAAAGAATATCTAGATCTGTATCAAGCGTAGTATACAATTGTATTGTGCATATCGGCCCAGTATCGGATAATCACGTGCTAGGGCTGGGGCTGGATAAGTGTCTGCCCCGTCCGAAACACATATCGGATGTCTGGTAACTAGTCTCTATAATCGGATATTCATGACCTGGCCATAATATCACGATTGGATGCGCATCACTTTAAGAGCACTAATACCGTATCCTGCGTGACATCATCTCCATTACGACTGGAGTGACACTTCCGTCTTGACATCACATCCAATACACTACGATTCTCTGATAAACCCAGAAGAGGTGAACACAGAACCAGTTAAGATCCCCCACCACCAAAACTAAAGTTTACCGATTGTCGTAAGTATTAGCGATGTAAGTCTCAGGTTAAGACTATACACACCTACCTTGATTTCGGCCTCCCATAGACACCTAGTCATAATACCAATGGGATTCCGAAGGGTCTATCCAGAGCGAAGCTGTTTCCCGTACCATCGTTGAAACACGACCTCCTATCGCACTTGCACAAGTATCCAATACTTATATATATGAGAACTATGCCGTTGTGCCCTCACAACGCGCACAAGTGCAATACTAGTCTATTCCGCATTATCGATGTCCAGTCTCGATAATACTACGACTAGGGATATTTAATGATTAAACCTTTGGGGACTGATACTGTCTCATATCATTCTCAGTCCAGGAACTAATCATAGGGACCTCTCTTCATTTATATATCTATGGTGATCTAATCACAAACGATGAGAGTGCAATTTCCTTATTACATAGTTAATTTGCTACAACAACACAATGATCTGTGCAAATAGTGACGCTATGGGTCATATTATCCAACAAGAAACATCTATGGAAAGTTTCAGGCAGGCTACTAGATCTCTTATTGGAGATTGGGAATTTGGGTTACTGTTTTTGGTGTTTGGTTTTATTGAAGATTATAAACGGCCGATCCCTATTTTCAGTGATCTAGCCTCATTTTTATAGTGTCTAGGGTTTGGGTTAATAAGGAAGAGATTTGGTCGTTTTGGAAGTTGGTTTTAATAAAGAAAGTGGAATTTGGCTAAGAAGTAAAGAGATCGTATCCTTCTATAAAATTGAAAATCGATACATATCTGGTCTGACTTGTAAAATATCCGAGCGGACATGGTTGTTTATACCTACCGGCCGGACATATATGACATTTAGCCAGAACTTTGACCTTTGACTTTTTTGGGGTCCATTTCCTTTCCAATATTAGACCTTATAACTATTCTGAACCCTTCAGGTGCATTCCCATAAGAGACTCATCATCAAGCTGTTGGACAATTATGACCCATAGCGTCACTATTTGTACAGGTCATGGTGTTGTTTTACAAATTAACTTGTGACAAGGAGATTGCACTCTTATCATTTGTGATTAGATCACCAAGATATATAAATGATAGGAGTATTATCGAGATTGGACATCGATAAATACGTAAAAGACTAGTATTACACTTGTGCGCGTTGTGAGGGCACAACGGCATAGTTCTCATATATTTGGGTTTAGGATACTCATGCAAGTGTAATAGGAGGTTGTGTTTTACCGATGGTACGGGAAACAGCTTCGCTCTGGATAGACCCCCTCGGAATTCCATTGGTAGTATGACTATGTGTCTATGGAAGTCCGAAATCAGGGTAGGTGTATTTGGTCTTAACATGAGACTTGCACCGCTAATACTTGCGACAATCAATATACTTTTGTTGTGGTCGTCCAGGGCTTTAACCGGTTTCTGTGTACGCCTCTTCTGGTTATATCGAGAATCGTAGTGTGTTGGGTGTGATGTCAAGACGGAAGTGTCACTCCAGTCATATGGAGATGATGATCACGTAGGGATACATAACTGGTTCTCTAAAAAGGTTGCAACCGTCGGGATAATATGACTTGGTCATGATTATCCGATAATAAAGAGACTAGTTGCTCGTAATCTGATATATGCTTCGTGCGGGGCAGACACTGCACCAGCCCCGGGCCTTGCATGTGATCATCCGATACTGGACAGAAATACGCAATACTACGTATACTACGCCTGATATAGATCCTTTATTCCTGTAAGGATATTTCTGGCGAATTGGGTAGGCATGGCGCTTTGCTAGAATCCAACCTTGTCTTGTAAATCGGTACAAACGTAGTACTAGGTACTTACGTGTTCGGATAGTCCGACGACCGAATTTACTGCCAATATATTTGGGGATCTCATGGGTTACTTCCCGAAGATTCACCGATGACATATGACTCGTACTTTTAATTAATCTGGGATTAATTAGATGAGAGAGAAAATTAATCTGGGATTAATTACGGAGATATTTTATCTGGGATAAAATATCATTTAAAGAGAGATAACGATTAATTTAGAATTAATCGATAAAATAATATATTCGATATATTATACGAAATTGGATTTCGACGCGGTATTAAAATTAGATTTTAATTCGGGCGAACGAGTTAATTTAGAATTAATTCGTTAGCGACGTGAATAGTGATTTCGCTAGGCATAATCATTTAATTGCGTCACAACAGAAAATTCGTTAATTTAGAATTAGCGAACCCGAGCCCAGGATTGTTTGCGAGCGCATTCATATTTTAAATTCGAGTGTGGCACGCAAGTCAAAAATCAAGCGTCAAATCGCTAGTCACATCTAGCGTCACATCATTCGTCAATCAAGTGATGGATGTCTTTCACTTTGAGTGATTGACGCAAGTCACTATTCATGAGTGATGTGAGTTGATGGAGGTTGGTGTGGCTTTTAATTGTTTGACTTTTAAAGCCAAATTTTAGTAAATCATTTATTAATTTTTTGAAAAAGAATTATGTGTATTAGATACGAAAATACACAAAACCAACACCATTCCACACTCTCTCTCTTCTCATGCAATTGGAGCAAAAAATTGCTCATCTCTCTCACGCCCATTTGGGCAATTTATTCACTGGTTTTTCTGGGAAATACCGAGAAGAAGGGAAGTAAGTGTTTGATTTTTGTGGCAAAAATCAAAAGATCTAGCACTCCGAGAGACATGCGAAGGTGATAGGGAAGTCCACCCATGAGCCGAAAATTGTTTGACGAAGCTTGGAGCTTGTTCAAGGAGCAACAATGGCCGAATTTGAGGAGCAAACAACAACCCACTGCCGAGCTTCACAGTGAGCAGAAACCGAGTTTTATTGCCTCCCGCGTCGCTCAACCGATCGATGTGAATATTCCGCAACTCTCTCAATGTATTCGCATGTTTATTTCTTACTTTGTATTCGATCCTCAGGACTTAGAGATCTCCAACAATGGTATCAGAGTAATTGAAAAGCATGAAATTAATTAGGGCTTAAAATTTGGGTAAATTGATTTTGAGCATGATTTAATTAAATTGGATGTTTGAATATGCTTAAATCATGTTCAATTGAGGATTGATTGGATCAATTTCAAGAAATTATGTTTGGAACATTTTCCCCCAAATTCTTTGTGTTGGCCGAATGCCTATAGCTCTAATTGTCTTGGTGTTTTTTGATTTTAATCATTGGATGAGTTGGAATCATGTTGGGTGTGTTGATTTATGTCGATTGTGGATTTATTTGGATTGAAATCGAATCGGATATGAAAAATCCCCAAGAACCGAGAGCATAAGAGCATGAATTGGGTTTGATTTTTGATGAAATGTGTTGGACATGTTTTGTTGTAAATGAGCATGATTAATTAAGCTAATTTGATGTTTTGGAATTATTGATTTGGGTGATTAATTGTGTTATACACTTTAGGTAATTAAATTGTGAAATTAGATTTTGTAATTTAATTGAATTGGGACTATTTTGTGAAATTGGGCTTGAATGTTGTTATTGAGCTTATTGGACTTGGTTGTACCAAGTTTGGTTTAGGCAAAATTGGTTGGATCCAATTGGGCCCAAAACCGCTTCCATAAATCCCAAATGCGACTAATGGACCTTTAAAGTTTAATTGGGCCTAATGGGCCTAAATTGATTTATAGGCTTATGGGGTAATTCCCGAATTGGGTTTTTGTTATTGGGCTTGACTCGAGTTGATCAAAAGCCCACGCCTTAAAGAAATTAATTAAAAGCCCATTGGACTTAATTAAATTGACGTTGGACGTTAATCGGGCTTTGAGACCCGTAATGATTAAATTTGGAATTTAAGTCGTAAAGGTTTATTAATAAAGTGTAATATTTAATTTGCAATTAAATAGCGAATTAGTATTAAATACAAATTGAATTGGATTTAATGTTGTAGTTTAATTTAATTCAAGAATTCGTACTTTGAGTACTTATTCGCAAAATGAGTTTGACTCGAGCAAAATCAAATCGTTGTTTGAACATTGGATGGTCACTAATTATCAGATTAATTAATTTGATTAGATTGATTGATAACATGCTTGTGTAAATACATGGTTGCGATGCATGGATAATGTTATCAGATGGATATTAGATGGGTGGGGCAATTTTAGAAATTGTTGTAATAAATTTGATTTATTAAATTGGACCTGCGTGTCCAGCCTACTTATTACCTCATTTCTCTTTGTATTCTCTTCTCACCTATTCCCCTCAATGTAAATGAGGTTTCTTTAGAAGTGTGGTGTAACGGGTAGAAGTAAATACTTGTGCTAGCGGGAGAGAGAAATGGAGATATTTGATCTAGGATCATTGTGTAAAGTATCCATCCGCATATCATTATTATTTTATTTGTACACGCTTTATTATGTGTTTAGAATGCATGTTTAAGGGTGTATGATGATGAGACCTTAACAAAGATAATAAATTGGTTGCCAATTTGCAAGCGAAAAATCCTCGCTAAATATTAAGCGTTTTTCCTTCTATTGAGTGATTCTTACTCAAGATCTAAGACTGGCATTGGCTTGTTGGCCAAAGTCAAGGCCTTTTTCCGTCGAGGATGTGTTTGAATCACGAGAGCTTTATTCCATATTGGTGTCTTGTCCAAGTTGTAGTTTGTTGGCCAAAGTCAAGACCACTTCTTGTCCATCGACATTGATTACGAAGCTTTCCATGGTCAATGGGTCGCGCTTGACTGGGATCACTAAGTTTGTTGTGCCAAAGCTAAGACTTAGTTGATTCAGAGGAAAAATGTTAGGTAATATATTGGATATATTGGCATATATAAGATATATGTTTCGAAGTTGGATGTCCCCCTACTCGATCTAAGAATTGGATTGGATCCAATTGATCTTAGAGATCTACCTAGTTAATTATCATACAATTTGTTGGCCAAAGTCAAGATTGTGTGATATTTAACGGGATCCTAGCCCACTAGGAAACATGGTTTCCCGAGTACTCGACAGATGGTTAGAGGCTCGCCGAAAAATAGTGGGAGGCAATAATTGAATTTGCAATATTCGTTTAATTACTTACCATACGCGCTCAAACAAATATCATTCGTCAAATAAATTAAATGTTAGTTGGACTAATATTTAAACGTTGATTTAATTAACAGTTGGAATGTATTCAAACTATTCATTTATAGTTGGTTATATAATTGGATTATAGTAATCAATATATTTGATTTAATTAAAAATATAGTTGATTAATATAGTTGGACTATAACAATCATTATATTTAAATAGTACCTAAATCGTTGATTAAATAGTTGGACTATTAAAATCAAGATATAATTGAAAGATTGACATTTAAAACATAATCCTTGGGAAAATGTATTTAAATGTTTTAATTTTCAAAATTGGGAATAAAATTTCAGGTTGGTCCTAGAAACTAATAAGTTACTTTATTTGATAAAATAACATATTAGGCCTAAGCCCGGAGTTAAGCAAATAGTCGAGCATAATCTTTGGAAGATTTATGTAATGATAATTTTAGTGCTTAATCCATTAAACTTGTCAAGTAGACTCTCTAATTTCTGAGTCATAACTAAGGATTAGATCCTGAAAGTATGATAAAGAAATTGAAGGATCTTCGTAGATCTATCCTTAGATCTTTGAAGTACTAAATTGCAATAATAACTCTTGGAGAGTTAATGACTATTCTCAGGGAGACAAAGTCAAACTTTGCAATTAGGCAAGTAGCGCAAGGCGTACCTTACTTCGATATTCTAGAAACCCGAGGCTTGGCCAAAGGCTTCTGGAATGTTGAAAAGGGCAAAGGCAAAATCATTATAATCTTCTGGGAAGATAAATGACATATCCCAAAATATCTACCTAAATTGTGGCAAACGGGATCTCGGAAGCGTGATTGCCGTTTGGACAAAGCAAACATGAAGGAATTGAAGACGAGCAAGGCTTTGACTTCAAATATGTTTTTCATAATTATGTTCATTACTATTATTGAAATTAGATTTTAAATATTTAGTGTGATACATAAATATATATTGATGTTCAGAATCTGATATGAGCAGGATACTGACTTCAGTTGAGATTTATCTGCGAATCGGAAACGGGATGAAAGTCGCTGTTTCAACCGTAGATACCTAAATTTAGGAACTACCTTCGGGTGTGTACCTAAATTTGGAAACTGTTATAACGTAACTAGTTTGACTAGATACATTATCTCTATATCAGTGTTTAACCCGCTGCGGGTGAACCTTTATGTTTTAGAACACTAAAGTGTTTTATTATATAAAGATGATTTGAGATAAACACATTAGATGTGAATAACAAAGTTTTAGTTTGAAAATAAAAAAATCTCATATGTTTGACATGACAAACAAATAACTCAAAAACTGATTTGATCATAAGAAAGTAAAATTATGGCATTGTTGTCTGAGACACAATTAAACAAGACTCGTATATCCACACTTTTGAAGAGTGGGTACTAGGACTGTTTTGATTCCAATCAAATAAAGTCTACGAATCTAGTTTATTTGGCAAAGTTCCTATAACACTATTTACTTGGTAAAAGTGTAAATGCCACCGATTTGTTAGCCCTAGTTCATAGTGAAGCAAGTGGGCCCACGTCTAACTAGGCTAGAGGTGGATATGAATATTTCGTGACCTTTACGGATATGGCATCGCGTTATGGTTATGTGTTTCTTTTAGAACACAAATAGAAAACTTTTAAAGTTTCGACACGAAATAGACAAACAGATCGGCTAAAGTATTAAACCGTCACAGTAAGACCGTAATGGAAAATACTTAAGCAATAAGTTTCTATTATACTTGAAAGAGTATAGTATTCTTTCAAAAATGACTCCTCCCGGAACACGTCATCGTGACGATGTGTCTGAACTGAGTAACCGGATTTTGTTGGACATGATAAGGTTAATCATGAGTCACTCTGAGCTACCATTTCCTTTAACGGATAAGCATTAACAGTGCAGAACTTATTTAGAATAAGGTTCCATTAAAATATATTTGACAGATTTCATATTAGATATGAACAGGAAAGAAACCAGGTTTCTCATTCATGAAAATTTGGGTATGCTAGGCATATGTTTGGATGATACCAAACTAGAACCCAAATTGGATAAGTTCCAATTGTATGTTATCCTAGGGATACCAAAGTATAGTACTTATACAACTCACTTGAGAACAATTAAATTGTTGCTCACCATGCGGTTTTCCTGAGAGGAATACCGATATGCAGTGGTAAGTGGGAGGATAGTAAAACTCGATGAAAATCAGAGTAATACTATTCCAGGCACCAATTCCTAATGGAACAAAAATAGTTCATCAAGGATGAAACTATATCATTAATCTTCGAATACACAAGAACCGCGTATGTCGGAGAGAGTCGGAAAATAACCTGGGGTATGGATTTTGATCTCACCTCATAAAGATGTCTATCTTATTGAGGTATACCAACTGACTACGTATGAGGAAGTGATACAAGGTATCGACTCCCTATTATGGCAAAGTGTCATGACATCCGAAATGGATTCCATGTATATCAACTTTGTTTGGATACTAGTTATTGTACCGCAAAACATTGTGCCTATTGTGTTGGTTTCTAATTAGGTCCCAAGATCATGAAATCAAGCAAGAAATTCGCATGAATACATCAAAGGAATAAGGCGGAAACATTACTCACATGGAACGGTTTGAGATGCGAAGAACAAAACCACTTAGCCTCCTCCATGAAGCTCGGTTTTGGCCTCTTTGAACTGCTGGACTGCACGTTATTGTTCTATTTTAGCTCCTCCAAAATCTGCCATTGAAGACCTCCATTGAAGCTCCAAGCTTCAAGCTCCAAAATGGTTCCATGCTCATGTGTTAGTTTCCCTATCACCATAATATAACCCAAGGTGTGCTAGCACTTCTCATTCTTCTTCATTTTCGGTCAAACCAGAAATTTTGAGAAGAAATTCGGCTCCAAGCGTGAGAGGGAGAAGAGAGAAAGAGGAAGGAAAAAGGGTTTCATGGAAAACGATTGAGAGAGAGAGAAAGGTAAAAAGAAAAATAAAAGTAATAGGTTTTTATATTTTCCAAAATTAAAACCATTTACCATATATTTTACTTTTCCTTAAATGCTAAAGTCAAAAAGCAAAAAGCAAAAGTTGCTTTTCAACTACTACATCAATCACTCAAATCAAGTGACAACTTGTCACATCACTCAAAGTGACATTGATTTGACGCTTGATGTGACTAGCGATTTGACGCTTGATTTGACTTGCGTGCCGCACTCGAATTCGAAATGCGAATGCGCTCGCAAATAATCCCGGGCTCGGGTTCGCTAATTCCAAATTAACGAATTTTTCGTTGCGTCGTAATTAAATGATTACGCCTAGCGAAATCACTATTCACGTCGCTAACGAATTAATTCTAAATTAATTCGTTCGCTCGAATTAAAATCTAATTTTAATTCCGCGTCGAAATCCTATTTCGTATAATATATCGAATATATTATTTTATCGATTAATTCTAAATTAATCATTCTCTATCTTTAATTAATATTTTATCCCAGATAAAATATCTCTGTAATTAATCCCAGATTAATTTTCTATCTCTTCTAATTAATCCCAGAGTAATAAAGTGCGAGTTATACGTCATCGGTGAATCTTCGGGAAGCGACCCATGAGATCCCCGGATATGTTGGTAGTAAATACGGTCGTCGGACTATCCGAACACGTAAGTACCTCGTACTACGTTTATACCGATTTACAAGACAAGGTTGGCTTCTAGCAAAGCACCATGCCTACCCAATTCTCCAGAAATATCCTTATAGGAATATGTGATCTATATCAAGCGTAGGATACCGAAGTATTGCATATTTCTGTCCAGTTCGGATGGTCACGTGCTAGGCCTGGGGCTGGAATTGTGTCTGCCCCGTACGAAGCACATATCAGATGTCTAGTAACTAGTCTCTATAATCAGATATACATGACCTTTTCATATTATCCCGATAGCTCCAGCATTTAAAAGAACGAGTTCTGTATCCTACGTGACCATCATCTCCATATGACTGGAGTGATACTTCCATCTTGACATCACACCCAACACACTACGATTCTCAATATACCCAGCATCGGCGTACATAGAATCGGTTAAAGTCCTGGACGACCTCAACTAAAGTATATTGATTGTCGTAAGCATTAGCGGTGCAAGTCTCAGGTTAAGACCAAATACACCTACCCTGATTGCAGACTCTAATAGACACAGAGTCATACTACCAATGGGATTTTGCGGGGGGTCTATCCAGAGCGAAGCTGTTTCCCGTACCATCGGTGAAACACAACCTCCTATTACACTTGCATGAGTATCCTATACCCAAATATATGAGAACTATACCGTTGTGCCCTTACAAACGCGCACAAGTGTAATACTAGTCTTTTACGTATTTATCGATGTCCGATCTCGATAATACTCTGACTAGGGATATTTAATGATTTATCCTTCGTGGACTGATATTGTCTCATATCATTCTCCGTCCGGAACAAATCATAGGGACCTCTTATCATTTATATATCTAGGTGATCTAATCACAAATGATAAGAGTGCAATCTCCTTTGTCACATAGTTAATTTGTACAACAACACCATGATCTGTACAAATAGTGACGCTATAGGTCATAATTGTCCAACAATCTCCCACTTGGCCTATAGCCAGTCACTCGAGTCTTTGACACCCGAACTATGTACGGTTGGCTCAAATTGCTGAGAAATCCTTTCGTCAGCGGATTTCCATGATTATCGTCTGATGTGATTTATTCGATCATCACATCGCCACGATGTATGATCCGAACGAATCAGATGAATATCGAAGTATTTATCTGGATCGTTGATGAGACCATTAATTCTTTAGCTTGTGCTGACGCCTAGCTCAGCTGCTAACAAAACTATATCTAATCTAATTAGATACGTTATTGGCCCAGATGGCTTCTATTGCTGCCTCAGCTGCTGCAATTAACCCGTATGTGTTGTTTATTCGGTAACAGTATCTTACTTGGAAGATTTCCAGCTCACTGTACCGTTATTCAAACTGTATAGTACCGTTTGCGACTTATAGTCTTCTTTATCGGTTATTGGAAACTTGCTACAGTGACCCTAGTCACTTCAAGTTCTCCTTCTCCATAGACTAAGACAGAATCCTTAGTTCTCTAAGATACTAACGGATGTTCTTAACATCAATCCAATGACTATCATTCGGATTGGCCTGTTTGTGAATCCATATGCTCAAAGCGTATGAGACACCAGGTCATGTACATTTTTCAATGTACGGTTTCTCGGAGAGTATTTCGAAAGCCAAGCTTTCGCTGATAGTTATTTTATGGGATTATCATTTCCAAGAAATGACGTATTATTATTATTTAATATAGGACAGCCACTGTCAGTACGCTCCCACTAACCCTCTTATATACATAAGAACCTTTCGTTTTGAATTAAATCATAAATCATTATGATTACATCAAAACGATAGTTCCAAGAACCTGTGCTTGCTTCAATCCAAACATGGATCGAATAACCCGCAAACCTTGTTTGCTAGTTACGTCAAAATCGACAGGATGTTGTAAACATCCTCCAAAAGGTTTCCTTTTCAGGAAAGCGATTTTCCGGTAAAGCTGTCATATTTCATAAATGAAACATGCAGCATTAGCAAGCATTATCCAAATGGATTTACTGTGGTGACAGGTAAAAGGTTGAATCGTAATCAACACAATGTTGATAACGATACCTTTCCGTTAAAAGCCTGGCTTTATACGTTGGTATGTTGCCATCTATGTATGTCTTCCTTGAAGACTTATATAGTACCAATAGGCACAATGCCTTTTGGCACATCAACTAGTATCCAAACTTGTTGATATACATGGAATCCATTTCGGACTCATGGCACTTTTCCATAATAGAGAGTCGATACCTTTTATCACTTCCTCATACGTAGTCAGTTGGTATTCCTCAAAAGATAGACATCTTTATGAGGTGAGATCAGAAACCCATACCCCAGGTTATTTTCTGACTCTCTCCGACCTACGCGGTTATTGTGTATTCGAAGATTAATGGTATAGTTTCATCCTCGATGAAATATTTATGTTCCATTAAGATTTGGTGCCTTGAACAGTACTACTCTGATTTTCATCGAGTTTTACTATCCTCTCACTTTCCACTGCATATCGGTTATTCCTCTTAGGAAAACCGCATGGTGAGCAACAATCTAATTGTTCTCTTGTGAGGTGTATAAGTACAATACTTATGGTATCCCTAGGATGACCTACAATTGACACTTATCCTATTTGGGTTTTAGTTTGGTATCATCCAAACATATGCCTAGCATTCCCAAATATTCAGGAATGAGAAACTCGGTTTCTTTCCCGTTCATATCTAATATGTTATCTGTCAAAAAGATATTTTATGGAACCTTATTCTAAATAAGTTCTTGCACTGTTTAGCGTATCCGTTGAAGGAAATGGTAGCTCAGAGCGACTCGTGATTAACCTTATTATGTCTAATAAAATTCGATTAATCATATTCGGACACACCGTCAAACTGACGTGTTCCGTGAGGAGTCCTCATTAAAGAATACTATACTCTTTCAAGTATACGAGAAAATTATTGCTTAAGTATTTTCCATTACGGTCTTAAAGAATACTATACTCTTTCAAGTATACGAGAAAATTATTGCTTAAGTATTTTCCATTACGGTCTTACCGTGACGGTTTAATACTTTAGCCGATCTGTTTGTCTATTTCGTGTCGAAACTTGAAAGTTTCCGATTTGTGTTTCAAAAGAAACACATAACCATACGCGATGCCACATCCGTAAAGGTCACAAAATATTCATATATATATCTAGCATAGCTAGACATTGGCCCACTTGCTTCACTATGAACTAGGGCTAACAGATCAGTGGCACTTACACTTTTACCAAGTAAATGTGTTTTAGGCACTTTGCCCAATAAACTAGATTCGTAGACTTTATTTGAATATAATCAAATTATTCCTAGTACCCACTCTTCGAAAGTGTGGATATACGATTCTTGTTTAATAGTGTCTCTGACAACTATGCCACATTTAAGTTTCTTAATTAATCAAATCATTTTGAGCTATTTATTTGTCATGTTATATATTTGAGATATTATTTATATTCAAAATATAAATTCTGTTATTCACATCTAATGTGTTTATCTCAATATCATCTTTATATAATAAAACACTTTAGTGTTCTAGAATATAAAGGTACACCCGCAGCGGGTTATACGCGATATAGAGATAATGTTTCTAGTCAAACTAGTTACATTATAACAGTTTCCTAATTTAAGTACTAACCCGAAGGTAGTTCCTAAACTTAGCTATCTACGGTTAAAACAGCGACTTTCGTCCCGTTTCCAATTCGCAGATATAATCTCAATTGAGGCCAGTATCCTGCTCATAGCAGATTCTGAACATCAACTTTATATATCTTATGTACCACACTAAGTATCTAAAATCTAATTTTAATACTAGTTGTGAACATAATTATGACAATCATTTTTGAAGTTAGAGCCTCGCTCGTCTTCAATTCCTTCTTGGGATATGTCCTTTTATCTTCCTAGAAGATTATAATGATTTTGCCTTTGCCATTTTCAACATTCCAGTAACCTTTGGCCAAGCCTCGGGTTTCTAGAATATCGAAGTAAAGTGCGCCTTGCGCTACTTGCCTTATTGCAAACTTTGATTTTATCTTCTTGAGATTAGTCATTAATTCTCCAAGAATTATTTATTGCAATTTTTACTTCTAAAGTCTAATTTTAGATTTATGAAGATCCTTCAATTTCAGTATCATACTTTAAGAATCTAATCCTTAGTTCTGATAAAGAAATCAAGGAGTCTATATGACAAGTATAATGGATTAAGCACTAAAGTTATCATTACATGAATATTCCAAATATCATGTTCCACTTATTTGCTTAACTCCAGGCTTAGGCTTAGTATATTATTTTATCAAATAAAATAACTTATTATTTTTCCAGGACCATCATGAAATTTATTCCCAATTTGAAAATTAAAGTCGTTTAAATACATTTTCACCCAGGATTATGTCTTAAACACTAATCTTTCATATATATCTTGATTCCAATAGTCCAACTATTTAATCAACGATTTGTGGTACTATTTATTATAATGATTATAATAGTCCAACTATATAATCAAATATAATCTAAATTAATTAACCTCAATTACATTGATTACTATAATCCAATTATAAAATCAACTGTAAACTGAAATTAATTAATTCAAATATATTGATTAATATAATCCAATATATATAATCAACTATAATACAGTCCAACTGCTAATTAAAACAACATTTAAATATTAGTCCAACTAACATTTAATCTAACAACGAAATAATTTGTAATGAGCGCGTATGGCGAGTAATTGAATGAATATTGCAAATTCAATTCTTGCCTCCCACTATTTTTCGGCGAGCCTCTAACCCTCTGTCGAGTACTCGGGAAATCGTGTTTCCTAGTGGGCTAGGATCCCGTTTAATATCACACAATCTTGACTTTGGCCAACAAATTGTATGATAATTAACTAGGTAGATCTCTATGATCGATTGGATCCAATCCAATTCCTAGATTCGGTAGGGGGACGTCCAAGTCCTAAACATATATCTTATATATGCCAATACATCCAATGTATTACCTAACCTTTTTCCTCTGAATCGACTAAGCCTTGGCTTTGGCACAACAAACTTAGTGATCCCAGTCAAGCGCGACCCATTGACTATTGAAAGCTTCGTAATCAATGTCGATGGACAAGAAGTGGTCTTGACTTTGGCCAACAAACCACAACTTGGACAAGACACTGATATGGAACAAAGCCTTTGTGATTCAAACACATATTTGACAGACAAAGGCCTTGACTTTGGCCAACAAACCAATGCTGTCTCGGATCTTGAGTGAGAATCACTCAATGGAAGGAAAGACGCTTAATATTGAGCGGGGTTTTTCGCGTGCAAATTGGCAACCAATTTATTATCTTGTTAAGGTCTCATCATCATACACCCTTAAACATGCATTCTAAACACATAATAAAGCGTATATGAAATAAAATAATAATGATATGCGGATGGATACTTTACATTGATCCTAGATCAAATCTCTGATTTTCTCTCTCCAACTAGCACATGTATTTACTTCTACCCGTTACACTACAATTCTAAAGAAACCTCATTTACATTGAGGGGAATATGTGAGAAGATAAATACAATGAGAATAGAGGTGATAAGGCTGGACACACAGGTCCAATTAATAAATCAAATTTATTACAATTTCCAAAATTGTCCCACCCGACTAATATCCATCCGATATACATTATTCATGCATCACAACTATGTATTCATACAAGCATGTTATCAATCAATCTAATCCAATTAATTAATCTGATAATTAGTGATCATCCAATGTTCAAACAACGATTTGATTTCTGCGCGAGTCAAACTCGTTTTGCGAATAAGTACTTAAAGTACGAATTCTTAAATTAAATTAAACTACAACATTAAATCCAATTTAATATGCATTTAATTCTAATTCACTATTTAATTCCAAATTAAATATTACACTTTTATTAACGAACCTTTACGACTTAATTCCAAATTTAATTGCAACGGGTCTCTAAGCCCGATTAACATCTAATGTTTATTAATTAAAGTCCAATGGGCTTTTAATTAATTTCTTTAAGGCGTGGACTTTTGGTCAACTCGGGTCAAACCGATAACCAAGGTCCAATCCGGGAGTTACCCCATAAGCCTTTAAATTAATTTTGGCCCATTAGGCCTAATTAAATAATTAAGGTCCATTAAGTCATAATTGGACTTTTTGGATGCGGTTTTGGGCCCAATTGGATCCAACCAAATTGGCCTAAACCTAACTTGGTACAACCAAGCCCAAAAGCCCAATTACAACCTTTAAGGCCCAATTTCCAAAATAAGCCCAAATTAATTAACTTATAAAATTCCAAATTCCATAATTAATTAACATTCGTGTAATACACAATTAATCACCCAATTAACATTCCTAAAACATCAATTAGCCTAATTAATCATGCACTTTAATATCAAATAGTGTCCAACACAATTTCATCAAAATCAAACCCAATTTACATGCTTAAAGTCTCAGCAATTAGGGGTTTTTCGCATTCCGATTCGGTTTCAATCCAATTGAATCCACAATCATTATTTCCCAAATCAATTCAACTCATCCAATGAATCAAAATAAAAAAACACAATGAATTTCAAATGTTCAAAGTATTCGGCCAAGCCAACTTTAAAAGGGAAAATTGTTCCAAATCAAAATTCAATCCAATTGAACTTCAAAACAACATTACCCACTTGTTTTAAGTCATCCAATGAACAAACAAACAAAAATCACCAAGAAATTAGGGTTCTTTAATTTCGGCCATGCCCAAAATTTTGGGGAAAAATGGATCCAATCCAATTTCATGAAATTGAACATACACAACTTCAATTCATCAATATACAAGCATACTTAATCAATCAATTTAACCAAATCATGCTTCAATTGATTTTACCCAATTCAAACCCTAATGTTTTCATGCTTGATCAAAGCTCATAGATACCATTGTTGGTTTCTAATTAGGTCCCAAGATCATGAAATCAAGCAAGAAATTCGCATGAATACATCAAAGGAATAAGGCGGAAACATTACTCACATTGAACGGTTTGAGATGCGAAGAACAAAACCACTTGGCCTCCTCTATGAAGCTCGGTTTTGGCCTCTTTGAACTGCTGGACTGCACGTTATTGTTCTGTTTTGGCTCCTCCAAAATCGGCCATTGAAGACCTCCATTGAAGCTCCAAGCTTCAAGCTCCAAAATGGTTCCATGCTCATGTGTTAGTTTCCATATCACCATAATATAACCCAAGGTGTGCTAGCACTTCTCATTCTTCTTCATTTTCGGTCAAACCAGAAATTTTGAGAAGAAATTCGGCTCCAAGCATGAGAGGGAGAAGAGAGAAAGATGAGGGAAAAAGGGTTTCATGGAAAACGATTGAGAGAGAGAGAGAAAGGGAAAAAGAAAAATAAAAGTAATAGGTTTTTATATTTTCCAAAATTAAAACCATTTACCATATATTTTACTTTTCCTTAAAAGTTAAAGTCAAAAAGCAAAAAGCAAAAGTTACTTTTCAACTACTACATCAATCACTCAAATCAAGTGACAACTTGTCACATCACTCAAAGTGACATTGATTTGACACTTGATGTGACTAGTGATTTGACGCTTGATGTGACTAGTGATTTGACGCTTGATTTGACTTGCATGCCGCACTCGAATTAGAAATGCGAATGCGCTCGCAAATAATCCCGAGCTCGGGTTCACTAATTCCAAATTAATGAATTTTCCGTTGCGTCGTAATTAAATGATTACGCCTAGCGAAATCACTATTCACATCGCTAACGAATTAATTCTAAATTAATTCGTTCACCCGAATTAAAATCTAATTTTAATTCCGCGTTGAAATCCTATTTCGTATAATATATCGAATATATTATTTTATCGATTAATTCCAAATTAATCGTTCTCTCTCATTAATTCATATTTTATCCCAGATAAAATATCTCAGTAATTAATCCCAGATTAATTTTCTCTCTCTTCTAATTAATCCCAGATTAATAAAGTGTAAGTTATACGTCATCAGTGAATCTTCGGGAAGCGACCCATGAGATCCCCGGATATGTTGGCAGTAAATACGGTCGTCGGACTATCCGAACACGTAAGTACCTCATACTACGTTTATACCGATTTACAAGACAAGGTTGGTTTCTAGCAAAGCGCCATGCCTACCCAATTCTCCAGAAATATCCTTATAGGAATATGTGATCTATATCAAGCGTAGTATACCGAAGTATTGCGTATTTCTGTCCAGTATCGGATGGTCACGTGCTAGGCCTGGGGCTGGAATTATGTCTGCCCCGTACGAAGCATATATCAGATGTCTGGTAACTAGTCTCTATAATCGGATATACATGACCTTGTCATAATATCCCGATAGCTCGAGCATTTAAGAGAACGAGTTTTGTATCCTACGTGACCATCATCTCCATATGACTAGAGTGATACTTCCATCTTGACATCACACCCAACATACTACGATTCTCAATATACCCAACATCGGCGTACACAGAACCGGTTAAAGTCCTGGACGACCTTAACTAAAGTATATTGATTGTCGTAAGCATTAGCGGTGCAAGTCTCAAGTTAAGACCAAATACACCTACCCTGATTGCAGACTCCCATAGACACAGAGTCATACTACCAATGGGATTCCGCGGGGGGTCTATCCAGAGCGAAGCTATTCCCATACCATCGATGAAACACAACCTCCTACTACACTTGCATGAGTATCCTCTACCCAAATATATGAGAACTATGCTGTTGTGCCCTCACAAACGCGCACAAATGTAATACTAGTCTTTTACGTATTTATCGATGTCCAATCTGATAATACTCTGACTAGGTATATTAATGATTTATCCTTCGTGGACTGATACTGTCTCATATCATTCTCTATCCAGGAACAAATCATAGGGATCTCTCATCATTTATACATCTAGGTGATCTAATCACAAATGATAAGAGTGCAATCTCCTATGTCACATAGTTAATTTGTACAAAAAACACCGTGATCTGTACAAATAATGACGCTATGTGTCATAATTGTCCATCATATTGGTACTATATAAGTCTTCGAGGAAGACATACATGGAAGACAACATACCAACGTATAAAGCTAGGCTTTTAACGGAAAGGTATCGTTATCAACATTGTGTCGATTACGATTCAACCTTTTAACTGTTGCCACGGTAAATCCATTTGGATAATGCTTGCTAAAGCTGCGTGTTTCATTTATGAAATATGACAGCTTTATGGGAAAATCACTTTCCTGAAAAGGAAACCTTTTGGAGGATATTTACAACATCCTGTCGGTTTTTTTCATACCAAAACTAGCAAACAAGGTTTGCAGGTTATCGATCCTTGTTTGGATTGAAGCAAGCATTGAATTCTTAGAATTATCATTTTGATGTAATCATAATAGTTTATGATTTAATTCAAAATGAGAATGATTCTTGTTTATATAAGAGGGTTAGTGAGAGCGAACTGACAGTGGCTGTCCTATAAAATAATGATAATATATCATTTCTTAAAAATGATATTCCCATAATAAAATCGGCGAAAGCTTGGCTTTCATGAAAACTCTTCGAGAATTCGTACATTGAAAAATGTACGTTACCTGGTGTCTCATACGCTTTGAACATATGAATTCACAATCAGGCCAATCCAAGTGATAGTCATCGGATTGATGTTAAGAACATACTTAGTATTTTAGAGAACTAAGGATGCTATCTTAAACTATGGACAAGGAGAACTTGAAGTGATTAGGATCACTACTGCAAGTTTCCTAACCGATAAAGACGACTATAAGTCACAAAACGGTACTATACAGTTTGAATAACAGAACGGTGAGCTAGAAATCTTCCATGCAAGATACTGTTACCGTATAAACAACAAATGAGGGTTATTGCTGCAACTGAGTCAGCAATGGAAGCCTTCTGGGTCGATAACAAATCTAATTAGATTAGATATAGTTCTGTTAGCAGCTGAGCTAGGCGTCAGCTCAGGCTAAAGAATTAATGGTCTCATCAATGATCCAGATACATACTTCAATATTCATCTGATTCATTCGGATCATACAACGTGGCGATGCGATGATCGTATAAATCACATCAGATGATAATCATGCAAATCCGCTGACAAAAGCTTTTCTCAGCAATTTGAGCCAACCGTACATAGTTCGGGTGTCAGACACTCAAGTGACTGGCTATAGGCCAAGTGGAGATCGTTGGACAATTATGACCCATAGCGTCACTATTTGTACAGATCATGGTGTTGTTGTACAAATTAACTATGTGACAAAGGAGATTGCACTCTTATCATTTGTGATTAGATCACCAAGATATATAAATGATAGGAGGTCCTTATGATTTGTTCCTGGATTGAGAATGATATGAGACAATATCAGTCACGAAGGATAAATCATTAAATATCCCTAGTCGGAGTATTATCGAGATTGGACATCGATAAATACGTAAAAGACTAGTATTACACTTGTGCGCATTGTGAGGGCACAACGACATAGTTATCATATATTTGGGTATATGATACTCATGCAAGTGTAATAGGAGGTTGTGTTTTACCGATGGTACGGGAAACAGCTTCGCTCTGGATAGACCCCCTCGGAATTCCATTGGTAGTATGACTATGTGTCTATGGAAGTCCGAAATCAGGGTAGGTGTATTTGGTCTTAACATGAGACTTGCACCGCTAATACTTGCGACAATCAATATACTTTTATTGTGGTCGTCTAGGGCTTTAACCGATTTCTGTGTACGCCTCTTCTGGGTATATCGAGAATCGTAGTGTGTTGGGTGTGATGTCAAGACGGAAGTGTCACTCCAGTCATATGGAGATGATGATCGCGTAGGGATACAGAACTAGTTCTTTAAAAAGGTTGCAACTGTTGGGATAATATGACTTGGTCATGATTATCCGATAGTAAAGAGACTAGTTGCTCGTAATTCGATATATGCTTCGTACGGGGTAGACACTGTACCAGCCCCAGGCCTTGCATGTGATCATCCGATACTGGATAGAAATACGAAATACTATGTATACTACGCCTGATATAGATCATTTATTCATGTAAGGATACTTCTGGAGATTGGGTAGGCATGGCGCTTTGCTAGAAGCCAACCTTATCTTGTAAATCGGTACAAATGTAGTACTAGGTACTTACGCGTTCAGATAGTCTGACGACCGAATTTACTACCAACATATCCGAGGATCTCATGGGTCGCTTCCCGAAGATTCACCGATGACGTATGACTCGCACTTTTAATTAATTTTGGATTAATTAGATGAGAGAGAAAATTAATCTGGGATTAATTACGGAGATATTTTATCTCTGGGATAAAATATCATTTAAAGAGAGATAACGATTAATTTGGAATTAATCGATAAAATAATATATTCGATATATTATACGAAATTGGATTTCGATGCGGAATTAAAATTAGATTTTAATTCGAGCGAACGAGTTAATTTAGAATTAATTCGTTAGCGACGTGAATAATGATTTCTCTAGGCATAATCATTTAATTACATCGCAACGAAAAATTCGTCAATTTGGAATTAGTGAACCCGAGCCGGGATTGTTTGCGAGCATATTCGCATTTCAAATTCGAGTGCGGCACACAAGTCAAATCAAGCGTCAAATCGCTAGTCACATCTTGAGTCATATCATTTGTCAATCAAATGATGGATATCTTTCACTTTGAGTGATTGACGCAAGTCACTATTCATGAGTGATGTGAGTTGATGGAGGTTGGTGTGGCTTTTAATTGTTTGACTTTTAAAGCCAAATTTTAGTAAATCATTTATTGATTTTTTGAAAAAGAATTATGTGTATTAGATACAAAAATACACAAAACCAACACCATTCCACACTCTCTATCTTTTCACGCAATTGGAGCCAAAAATTGCTCATCTCTCTCACGCCCATTTGGGCAATTTCTTCACTATTTTTTCTGGGAAATGCCGAGAAGAAGGGAAGCAAATGTTTGATTTTTGTGGCAAAAATCAAGAGAGCTAGCACTCCGAGAGACATGAGAAGGTGATAGGGAACTCCACCTATGAGCCGGGAATCGTTTGACGAAGCTTGGAGCTTGTTCAAGGAACAACAATGGCCGAATTTGAGGAGCAAACAACAGCCCACTGCCGAGCTTCACAGTGAGCAGAAATCGAGTTTTGTTGCCTCCTGCGTCGCTCAACCGATTGATGTGAGTATTCCGTAACTCTCTCGATGTATTCGCATGTTTATTTCTTGCTTTGTATTCGATCCTCGGGACTTAGAGATCTCCAACACAAGCTACACGTAAAAATATAATCTCTACAATCGAACCCACTTTGGTAGGCTTGTACAGTGTGTGACTGTGAAATGTCTATCAAAGTCATGCATGTATTTTTACTTACTTGTTTCGTCTGGCGTCAGTGGACTTACTTTGTTTTGGTGTTTGTTTGATGTTTGCCGGCTTTGTTCCCAACGTTCTGATTGGTTGCAAGATTTATTCCCGACTTTGATAATTATGGGCTTTATTCTCGATGCTCTAAATAACCACGACTTTATTCCTGGCTTTAGTGATTGTCTGCAGACTTTGATGGTTGCATGCTTTATTCATGGCTTTGGTGGTTGTGGGCTTTGTTCCCGATGCTCTTAATGATCACAAACATAGATCTTTGTGGTGCTTGGGGTTCTATCTGTTGCGAGGGGTTTGCTTGGCCTTAAACATCCAAATGAGTTCTGCATCATTTGATATTAGAGCTTAGGGTTCCAAGGTCTGATTTTTCTATCTTTACTTTGTGTTTTTGATTTAGTCTTTATTGTGTTTGTTGGTCATCAAGATACTTGTTCATCTTGATTCTTAGTTTTTATGTTTTATAAGTGTTTTTGCATTTCTGATCTTTCGGTAACCGATATACTAGTCCCATATCGTCCTTCATACCGGTCTAACTGGGCATTATATAGCTACCAGAATTGGGCTAGTACCATACCGGCCTACATACCGGTCTGCATATCGGTCTACCTAGAGATAACATAGCTATTGAAAACCGGTCTAGTGTCATACCGGTCTCCATACCGGTTAAACAGTGAGTAAAATATAGCTACCGGCACCGACAAGCAAACATATCGATCCTATACCGGACACCAAACCGGTCATTCTGATTGAATTTGGTTAATTCTATATTATCATTTAGGTATCCGTGGATGGTAATTCATCAAAATTCTATTGAGGCACCCAATTTTGTCCGAATTTGCATACGTCCAAAATTATTTGCATACTTGTTTGTTTGTTGTTATACTTTTTGATTTCCTTATTTCAAGTATTCTAGCTTTAGGTTTTATTTGAATTAAGTCTACATATTTGCTAATTCTAACTCGTATTACTCCATTTGCCCTATATTGGTTTCTTGTTGTTTATGCTAGCTTGAAGATTACACATTGTTGTGAGCTTTTTGGTAAGTCATATTCACATTATATTGAGTGTAAAACACGAGTGGAGTGGAGTGGAGTGATACATATTTGAGTGTAAACACGTGAGCGTGTGAGATTATGAGGTTATATAATTTTGTTAACATATTTGTTTCTTCTAATTTGTTTGTTGAAGCCTTAAGATAGCAGGTACTAGTTTGACAGTGGATGAGAAGCTTGAGGCTTTAGAAAGGAAGTTTATGGATATGATGGAAAACATGAATGATGCTTTCGATAAGTTGTCCAGGGAAGTAGAGAGTAATCAAACATGCAATGTTCTCAGAGCACCACCACCTCAGCATATACCACCACCTCAGAATATAACACCACGACATATACCATTAGATGAAGAAGAAGCTGAAAATAAGTTTGATGATTCTGATGGTCTTAATGATGAGGAGGAGATATTTCAGCGAGGGCCTGATATGAGTCCTAATAGGAGGTTAATATGAGGAATGATATGAATGATAGACGATTTGATGATAGAGGTGTATTTGATGACAAACGTGAGGATTATGACATGAGATCTTATGGTAGACATGGTGATGTTGATGGTGATTTGAGTAGCATCAAGATCAAGATACCAAACTTCTGGGGCAAGAATGATCCTGAAGCTTATTTGGAGTGGGAGAAAAAGATAGAGTTGATTTTCAATTGTCATTATTACTCTGATGAGAAGAAGATCAATCTGGCAGCCATGGAATTCACTGATTATGCGATGATATGGTGGGATCAGATTGTCACCAACCGAAAGAGGAATCATGAGAGGCCAATTCAGACATGGGAATAACTTCGAGGTCTCATGAGGAAACGGTTCATACCCAGCCATTACTACCTAGAGTTGTATAAAAAACTACAGCATTTGTATCAGGGGGCCAAAAGTGTAGAGGATTACTATACTGAGATGGAGGTTGCCATGATCAGGGCGAATGTAGTGGAGGATGCAGAGGCTACTATGGCAGGATTTCTATGGGGCTTGAATAGAGAGATTGCCAATATGGTGAAGTTGCATCATTATGTTGATTTGGAGGATATGTTTCATATGACTATCAAGGTAGAGAGGAATTGAAGAAGAAGTCTACATCCAGATTTTATACTCAGACTACTTCTGCATGGAAGAGGAAATACATTCCTAATGATCGACGAGATGAAAGCTTTAACAAGCAAAGGGCTGAACCTAGTGCCAAGGGTAAGAAGTTATAGAACCAAGCAAGGCTAGATCGAGACCTGATAGTACAATACCAAGACTAAAAAAATCAAGTGTTTCAAGTATTTGGGCATGAGACACTATGTTTTATAGTGCCCTAACATGCGCACCTTGGTGATTGATAAGAAGAGTGGTGAGGTACATTCTACCGACAGTGAGGTTGAGGTTGATGATGATGAGCCTGAGATTGAAGATACTGGTGACAGAGAGGTATCTGCATACCCACTGGGTAACTTGTCATTAGTTGTCAAGCGTGTTTTGATTGCACAAATTTTTGAGGATGAGAGCGATCAGCAGAGGGAGAACATATTTCACACTAGATGCCATGTGAATGGAAATAGGTGTAGTATGATCATTGACGGGGGCAGTTGTGCTAATTTCGCAAGTACAACTTTAGTTGAGAGGTTGGGATTAGATTATTTGAAGCATCTCAAGCCTTATAAGTAGTGGTTAAATAATTATGGTGAAATAAATGTTACAAAGTAGGTGTTATTGAGCTTTATTATTGGGCCATATACGGATTATGTCCTATATGATGTGATACCAATACATTTAGGAAATATTCTTTTGGGCAGGACATGGCATTTTGATAGGAAGGTCATTCATGATGGGTTCAAGAATAAGTATTCCTTTCAGCATAAGAGAAAACCCATTATTTTATACCCACTTACACCAATGCAAGTCCACAATGATCAAGTCAAGTTGCAACTTGAGAGAGATAGAGAGAATGGGAATGCAAACACAACCTTGGAGAAAACACGTGAGGGAAGTATGATCGAACCCAGTAAGGAAAATAAGGCTAAAGGCCTGAGTGTTCCCAATGGTAGTGTGAGTGAACTTAAGGGGGAAATAAAAGGGATGGTGAAAAATAACTTCTATATGGGTGAGGGTGAAGCGAGGAGAGCTTTTAAGGCTAGAAAACTTATGTTTTTGCTAGTCTACAAGGATCGCCATGTTTGTATTTCTAACATTGACCATTTGCTTCCTGTGTCCATTTCATCTCTTTTACAGGAATTCAATGATATGCTGACAGAGGACTTTCCTACTGGGCTTCCACCCATTAGAGTTGTTGAGCACTAGATAGATTTCATACCTGGCGTAGTCATTCCTAACAGACCATCCTACCGAAACTATCTGGAGGAAACGAAAGAACTTCAGAAGCAAGTGAGGGAGTTAATGGAGAAAGAGTATGTCAAAGAAAGTATGAGTCCCTGTGCGGTACCAGTTATTCTAGTTCATAAGAAAGATGAGTAGTGGCGTATGTGCGTTGATTGTCGAGCGATACAATAATATAACGGTAAAGTATCATCACCCTATTCCTAGACTAGATGACATGTTGGATAAATTGCATGGTTCCAAAGTTTTGAGTAAGATTGATTTAAAGAGTAGATAATATCAAATTCCAATGAGAAAATGAGATGAGTGGAAAACTGTATTTAAGACCAAGTATGGCTTGTATGAATGGTTAGTTATGTCATTTGGTCTTACAAATGTACCTAGTATATTTATGAGATTGATGAATCATGTTTTGCGTGCATTTATAGGAGAGTTTGTTGTAGTTTATTTTGATGACATCTTAGTTTACAGTAAAACATTAGATGAACATGTTACACATTTGAAGCATGTTCTTGAAGTGTTGAGGTAGGAAAAACTATATGCTAACTTTGGTAAGTGTACTTTTTATATGGATAAGATTTTTTTCCTTGGTTTTGTTGTAAGTGAAGATGGCATCGAAGTTGATGTAGAGAAGGTAAAGGCAATTCAGGATTAGCCTACACCGACAACTGTGACAGAAGTCAGAAGCTTCCATGGATTAGCAAGCTTCTACCACAGGTTTGTTAGAGACTTCAACAGTATTGCAGCACCATTGACTGAAGTAGTGAAGAAAACTGTTGGCTTCAAATAAGGAGAAGAGCGGGAGCGTGCATTCCAGGATCTTAAAATGAAGTTGTGCAGTGCACCAGTTTTGGCGCTACCCAACTTTGAGAAGTCATTTGAGATTGAGTGTGACGAATCCGGGATAGACATTGAAGCGGTTCTTATGCAAAAAAAGTTTGTCAGTTATTGCGTACTATTATCACTAAGAACTTAAAAACTTGGGAGGAATGTTTTCCTTTTATTGAATTTGCATATAACCGTAGCATTCATTCTTCTACATCTTATTCACCATTTGAAATTATTTATGGTTTTCGGCCACTAACTCCATTAGATTTGTTACCGTTGCCTATTGATGAGAAAAGGTTAGATGGAAAAAGGAAAGCTGATTTGGTGAAACACATACATGAGAAAGCAAGAGAGCACATACAACAAAAGTATGAGCAATATGCTTCTCATGCCAATTAGGGAAGAAATCGTGTGGTATTTCAGCCTGAAAATTGGGTTTGTTTACATATGCGCAAGGAGAGATTTCTTGAACAATGTAAATCCAAGCTACAACTGTGAAGGGGATAGTCCATTTCAAGTCTTGGAACAGATTAATGACAATGCGTACAAGCTAGATTTACAAGGTGAGTATAATGTGTCTGCTATATTTAATGTTTCTGACTTAACTCTTTTTGATGTAGGTATAGATTCGAGGTCGAATCCTTTTCGGAGGGAATGACACGAATCTAGCCACTCAAAGAACATTAGATATCACGACCAACAATATGGTATAGCCTTTGCAAGTGCCAACAGGGCCAATCACACGCCAAATAGTTAAGAAGATCAGAGACGCAATGGTGGGACTAGCACATAATGCCATGGTCGAGTGTGACAGAAAACTCCAAGACATGATGGCAACACATGAGGGCTTCTACGGAGTGGGTCCAAAGCAATCTCACTTGACCCAAGTCATACCAGATTGATGCATCAACAATTCGGAAGTCAAGTACCTTTTGACGAATCAAGTCGAATTAAGCCCAACACCAAATATTCGGCCAAGACAAGACTTATTAGGCTTCAAAACACATCATTAAGTCTAAATACATAAAGGCCACGAATTTTTGGGGATTTTATGTCAAGGAAACAATTTGGAAATGACTTTGAAGAACTTGCCACCTTTGTTAGATTTTTGTGATTTTATTATTTTTCCTTTATTGACTTTTTTATCAAATATTTTGGTCAGGTCTTTATTACTTTAGACTTTTATGATACGTTGTCTAGATTGTTAAATGACTGTTAAGGGCATTGTCTTTAAATAGCCATTAGTTAACAAGTTAGGATGTTTTGGTATTTTTGTACCTATTAGGGTTTCTTTCATTGTACTATATATTGTAACATTTCTTTCTTAATGAATTAATCATCCAATTTCGAAAAATTACTTCATTTGAAAGCTTGGCTTTAACCAAAATTTCTTAAGGGAGGGATTCCCTTATTTCATACAATCGACTTATCTAAGGCGTGGCAACCTTAGTGGCGTTTCCGTGCTAGCAGAACAATACAATGAATCATCTTAAGGGTACTCAAAGACTAGTTCTTTTTGGGTATTCTTTGTGGTCTTGGAAGGGTTTTGTTCCTACAAAATCAAATTTGCGCTGTTTGGGGTTCTATCTGTTGCGATTTTCTTGGCCTTAAAGATCCAAGTGAGTTCCGCGTAAAAAAAAAAAAACTTGACACGCTCAAAAATTGGTTCTTTTACTCCCAACTATAAGAGTGTCAAAGTAACAAAATAATATGGTAAAATCGGAGTCGATCCACATGGAATAGATATAATAGGATAAAATAAAAATTAGAGTGAAAATTAAAAGACTGGATTTTTTTGAAGTGATTTGAGAATTTTAAATTGGACTGCAACAATAAAATAAAATACCGGGGATTAGAGGATCCACTTTTAATATTTTAAATATAGAAATCTCATTTTTTATAATATATAAATTATCATTATTAACCAATTAATTTATTTAAGGAATTAATTATGTCAAACATATAAAACTAGCCATAAAGGCGGTGATAACTTTTGTCAATAACAAGTCCAGTTAGGTACTCAATTATGCCAAATAAATAAAACCAACCATATAGACGGTATTAAAGTTTGTCAATAATTAATCCATATTTAAATTAGGTATTAATCATTAGATTACAATTTATATATTATAATATAATTGAGATTAATCTATATTTTCATTTTAAAAGCTTCACTCTTTTCCACAGTAAAAAGAATTTAACTGCTCATAATTTGAATAAAAACATACTTAGTTTTATTACTGAAAGAAAAATAAAATACAAGAAAGCTTTAAAAAAAATAAAACACACAAGAGTTGGATCCCTTCACGAAATTTCAGAGAGAATCGTGTGAAGGAAAATGATTTCTTAAGGTGCTGAGCACCTCTATTTATAGTAGAGGGCTCAGCACCCTCCAACACAATTTGCAAATTGCAAAAGCAATTTGCAAATTATAAATTTGGCGGAAATTGACAATCCATCGAAAGGTGGATGTTAATTCCCACCTTTCATATTTTTATTTATTTATTTTTGCTTTTTCTTCTTGTTTTAGCTTTAAATATTACATACGGAATACTTTAGATTTTTCATCAATTTCGGTCTTGAAAACGTCAGAATTCGAAAATCTTATGAACATTAAAGTTGTATATTTTTTAGTCTTCTTTCATCTGGAACTTGAATCACATTAATCCAATATCGGGGTAAGAAGTTATGGCCAAAATATGAACATTGTATAGGGTTGGAATTTTCGAAGTTATACATTGTTAGAACACCCTATAAAAATTCTGGCCTCTAAAATCCAAATGTCAAGTCCATTTTTCTAGATATGCATCCAAAATATTATTTCACCTACATAAAAGATAAAAATCACAATAAAAATATATAAATATAAATTTAATTAATATGCTAAATTAAGGGGATTAATGAAACTACAAGTGTAAAATGATTGATTTTTTCTTTTAGTAAATGTGTATTTTTTAGTGTTCATCACACCCTCCAACCAGCTTATTACTAGTCCCTAGTAATTTAAGTGAAAAAATTTGAAAAGATAAATTCTTATCTAAATTAATAATTGTTTTATTTCTTTCTAAATGATCAAATAAATAAATTCTCCTATACTTTTTACCCTTATACCAAACACCCATAAGAGAAAGTATCAATCAATTCATTATGCCCACAATAATCACAGGTCTTGTTGAAAAATGAGTAATATTTTTGTAATAGAGTTATATCAGAATTCATATCTTTTTGGCAATGAAAATCTATTTATAAATACAAAAATAGTTTTTTTGAATAATGATGCATCTTCGATCCTCGTAACGAGCTTTGGGCCAGTGACTGCCAAACCAGTTGGATTTAGGGCACTAGGTGTTAAGACACCTCTACGAACTTAATTGCTCGGATCTCCAATATTAAAAATAAAAAATTTCTGATTTCCTTAAGCTTTCTCTTTAACCATATAACGAGCTTTTGGTCAGTGACTCCTAGACCAGTTGGCCTTAGGGCACTAAGTGTTAAAACACCCATACTGACTTAATTGCTCGAGTTAGAGAGGCTATGAAATCGAACTTATTCACACATTTTTTTTACAAACTCAAGCTCTACCATTTTACACGAACAATCAATGCTGACTGAGGAAAGATGTCTAGTTACTAAGTAAGAGCATGCTTTGTTTTTTTTTTTTTGAATAAAAATACTAATTCAACTGCCGTTAGGTGCTACCTCCAATAAACTAGAGAACTGAATATTACAAATTTTTCACTTACAAATCATGCTTATATGTTACCGTGTATGTTGATAATACCTGTCAGATGAGCATATGAAGATCAAATTTAATCAATATTATGGATAATTCACAAATTTAAATGATTCAAAAAGAAAGGAAAAAAAATAATTTATTATGAATTATTTTGAGATGCGTCTCAGGAGCGAAAAACTCCTTACACAGCCACGTCTGAATAAAAATTCCACTTGGTTAGTCAAAAATTTGTTGTTAGTTTGTGTGTAGTTTTTTTTTTTTTTGAAAAACACAAAATTTTTTAACACAAAATATTTTTTTACACACAAAATAACAACAAAGCAAAAACAACATACATGGAAACCTTTTTTTTTGAAAAATATAAAAACGAAACATAAAAACAAAAACTATCTAGTCAACTATCCCCTCCCAACCAATTTGAGACATTGTCTCCAATGTCCAAAAAAGAAGTAGTAGAGTTAGAAGATATCAACTGGTTAGCGTGGAATTGACAATTGAATTTACGACTATTTAAAAGGAAAAAAAATTACAGATTAAGATTCAAGTCCACTATACGCTTCTTGCCACGATCGTTACCAGACCATTTCAACTTGGAAAAAATGGGGTCGATTTTTGGTTCATAAGCTAAAAGTTGGTCAATTAAATCATCAGCTTTTCTTATAGTTAGGAAGATATCTTTTAGAAGTTTTGAAATAAACCCATTTCTTTTGACATCCTCAAGAAATACAAAAAGAAAATCGAAAAATCCATCAACATTAAGTAATCTAATGGGTTTTTGGTGAATGTTCAAGTTCACCCATGAAGAAACTATGAATATTTATTCCAACGCGCCAAGCCCACTTGGTAAAGCAATAAAAGCGTCATCATGATTGATCATTTCAGTAAGTCTTTCAGACATACTTGAGACAATGCATTCTTCTTTATTTAATTTTCCGATGAGATTTCCGTCTGCCAAATATTTGGAATGATCCCAAAAACTGGACTACCACCTTCTTGCATGACCTTTGAAACACATCCTATCAATCCAAGATTGCCACCTGTTGGACAAAATGACCCATAGCGTCACTATTTGCACAGATCATTGTGTTGTTGTAGCAAATTAACTATGTGACAAGGAAGTTGCACTCTCATCATTTGTGATTAGATCACCATAGATATATAAATGAAGAGAGGTCCCTATGATTAGTTCCTGGACTGAGAATGATATGAGACAGTATCAGTCCCCGAAGGATTAATCATTAAATATCCCTAGCCGGAGTATTATCGAGACTGGACATCGATAATGCGGAATAGGCTAGTATTGCACTTGTGTGCGTTGTGAGGGCACAACGACATAGTTCTCATATATATAAGTATTGGATACTTATGCAAGTGCGATATGAGGTCGTGTTTCACCGATTGTACGGGAAACAACTTCGCTCTGGATAGACCCCTCGGAATCCCATTGGTATTATGACTATGTGTCTATGGGAGGCCGAAATCAAGGTAGGTGTGTATAGTCTTAACCTGAGACTTGCATCGCTAATACTTGCGATAATCGGTAGACTTTGGTCTTGGTGGTACAGGGCTTTAACCGGTTTTGCGTACACGACTTCTAGGTTTATCAGAGAGTTGTAGTGTATTGGGTGTGATGTTAAGACGGAAGTATCACTTCAGTCATAGTGGAGATGATGTCACGCAGGATACGGTACTAGTGCTCTTGAGTGTTGCGCAACCAATCGGGATATTGTGACCAGGTCATGAATATCCGATTATAGAGACTATGTTACCAGACATCCGATATGTGCTTCGGACGGGGTAGACACTTATCCAGCCCCAGCCCTAGCACGTGACTATCCGATACTGGGCCGATACACACAATACAATCGTATACTACGCTTGATACAGATCTTAATATTCTTAAATGGATATGTCCGGAGAATTGGGTAGACTTGGTGCTTTGCTAGGAGTCGACCTTGTCTCGTAAATCGGTAGAACGTAGTACTTGGTACGTACGTGATTCGGATACTCCGACGACCGTATTTACTGCCAACTTATCCGGGGATCTCATGGGTCGCTTCCCGATAATCCACCGATGACGCATAACTCGCACTCTTAAATAATCTGGGATTATATAGAAGAAAGAGAAAATTAATCTAAGATTAATTACGGAGATATTTTATCTGGGATAAAATATCGTCTAGAGAGAGATAAAGATTAATTTGGAATTAATCGGTAAATTAATATATTCGATATATTAAATGAAATTAGATTTCGACGCGGAATTAAAATTAGATTTTAATTCGGGCGAACGAATTAATTTAGAATTAATTCGTTAGCGACGTGAATAGTGAATTCGCTAGGCGTAATCATTTAATTACGACGCAACGGAAAGTTCGTTAATTTGGAATTAGCGAACCCGAGCCCGAGTGTGATTGCGAGCGCATTCGTATTTCGAATTCGAGTGCGGCATCGCAAGTCGCATCAAGCGTCAAATCATTAGTCGCATCAAGCGTCAAATCACTTGTCACTTTGAGTGATGTGACTTGACAACATGTCACTTTATTAAAGTGACTTGATGTGAATAGTGATGGACTTGACATAAAGTGTAAAAGCATTTTGGAGGGAAAACTTTATGGATTTGGCTCCAATATTCATTTGATTTATTTGATAAAGTTAAATGAAAATTGATTATCTATTTTGGAAAATATATATAATCAATTTTTGCTTTACATTTTATCAAGTTAACAACACATTTTCTCTCTCATTCTCTCCTTCACTTTCACGCACAAAATGGGGCAAAACTTACTGGTTTTCATCAAGAAAAACGTGAGCAAAGCGAAGCCAAGAGTTGGGTTTTTGTGGCAAAAACCGCAAGTGCTAACACACTACGAGACTTGCGAAGGTGGTAGGGAGGTTCACCCATGAGGCGGGACTCATCCGACGGAGTTTGGAGCTTCGAAATGAGACCCGAAACTGCCAAACCAGTGAGCATGAACTGCAGCAGTGGGTGCACCAAACCAGTGGGTTTTGCGGCTTCAATCGTCTTTAAATCGACTCAACCGATCGATGTGAGTATTCCGCTATCTCCGTTGATGTGTTCACACATTGTTTTCATGTCTTGTTTGATCTTGGGACCTAGATAATAACCAACAATGGTATCAGAGCCAGGTTCAAGCATGAAAAATGTAGGGCTTAAAATTGGGTATTTTGTATTTGAGCATGATTTTATGAAATTGGATGAATGAGCATGTTTAAATGTTGTTGTATTGAAGATTGATTTGATCAATTTCAAGAAAAAAAGTTTGGAACAATTTTCCCCAATTTATTCATGTTGGCCGATTGTAATGTGAATTTTGGATTCTTGGAATTTTTTGTTTTTGATTCATTTGATGAGTTAGAATCATGTAGGATGATGTTAATTTATGGTCAATTGGATTGAACTTTGAATTGAACATAAATCCCCTAAATTCTCATGTTGGCCGAATTGGTGTATGCCCTTAAATGTCTTGGATTTTTGATTTTATGAACATTGGATGTGTATGAAATCATTCGGGAAGTTAATTCGATGTCGATTGTGGAATTAATTGGATTGAATTCAAATCGGACAAAATTACCTTCCTTGGCCGAGAGCATTAAAAGCATGTAATGGGTTTGATTTTTCATTTATGTGTTGGACATATGATAATGATAATGAGCATGATTAATTGGACTAATTTGATGTTTTGGAAATGTTGATTTAGTTGATTAATCATATAATGCACTTTAGGTAATTAAATTGCGGAATTGGATTCATGAAATTTAATTATTTAGGCTTAAATTGGATTTGGGCTTCTAATGTTGTAATTGGGCTTATTGGGCTTGATTTTATCAAGTTAGGTTTAGGCCAATGGATTGGATCTAATTGGGCCCAAAACCACAACCATAAAGCCCAAATGCGACTTAATGAACCTTTAAAGTTTAATTGGGCCTAATGGGCCAAGATTGATTTATGGGCTTATGGGGTAAATCCCGGATTGGACTTTGGTTATCGGTTTGACCCGAGTCGACCAAAAGTCCACGCCTTAAGAAATCAATTAAAAGCCCATTGGACTTTAATTGAATTGACGTTGGACGTTAATCGGTCTTTGAAACGCGTTACGATTAAATTTGGAATTTAAATCGTAAAAGGTTTATTAAATAAAAGTGTAATATTTAATTTGGAATTGAATAGTGAATTAGTATTAAATACATGTTAAAATTAGATTTAATAATGTAGTTTAATTTAATTCATGAATTCGTACTTTAAGTACTTATTCGCAAAAACGAGTTTGACTCGAACAAAATCAAATCGTTGTTTGAACATTGGATGATCACTTAATTATCAGATTAATTAATTTGATTAGATTGATTGATAGCATGCTTATGTGTGTGAATACGTGGTTGTGTTGAATGAATAATGTATATCAGATGGATATTAGATGGGTGGGGCAATTTTAGAAATTGTTGTAATAAATTCGATTTATTAAATTGGACCTGCGTGTCCAGCCTTATCACCTCTATTCTCTTTGTATTCTATTCTCACCTATTCCCCTCAATGTAAATGAGGTTTCTTTAGAAGTGTAGTGTAACGGGTAGAAGTAATACAAGTGCTAGCTTGAGTGAGAAAGGGAGAGATTTTATCTAGGATCAATGTGTTAAGTATCCATCCGCATATCATTATTATTTATTTTCATACTCGCTTTATTATGTATTTAGAATGCATGTTTAAGGGTGTATGATGATGAGACCTAACAAAGATAATAAATTGGTAGCCAAATTGCACGCGAAAAACCCTAATTAAATCAAGCGTTTATTTTCCTTCCATTGAGTGATTCTTGCTCAAGATCCGAGATTGGCAAGGGTTGTTGGCCAAAGTCAAGCCCTTGACCGTCGAAGATGTGTTTTAATCACGAGGCTTTGTTCCATATCGGTGTCGTGTCCAAGTTATGGTTTTTTGGCCAAAGTCAAGACCACTTCTTGTCCATTGACATTGATTACGAAGCTTCCATGTCAATGGGTCCGCGCTTGACTGGGATCATTAGGTTTGTTGTGCCAAAGCCAAGGCCTAGTTGATTCAGAGGAAAAAGGTTAGGGTATATATTCGATATATAGACATATATAAGATATATGTTTGGGACTTGGATGTCCACCTACTGGATCTAGGAGTTGGATGAGATCCAATTGATCTTCGAGATCTACCTAGTTAATTATCATACACATTTGTTGGCCAAAGTCAAGATTGTGTGATATTTAACGGGATCCTAGCCCACTAGGAAACACGGTTTCCCGAGTACTCGACAGAGGGTTAGAGGCTCGACGAAAAATAGTGGGAGGCAAGTATTGAATTTGCAACATTTGTTCGAATACTCGCTAAACGCGCTCATCTATTTTACTCGTCATATTAATCAAAAGTATTAGTTGGACTAATATTTTATGTTGTTTTAAAAATATATATAGTTGGACTATATACAAACTCATTCAATATATAGTGATTTATAATTGGATTATAGTAATCAAATATTGAATTAAAATGATAGTTGATTTTATAATTAAATTATAGTAATCAATATTAAAATTATAGTTGATTTAATAATTGGATTATTGTAATCATTATAATAAATAGTACCTTATTAAAATTGATTAAATAGTTGGACTATTGAAATCAAGAAAGAATTGAAAAGTTGAATATTTAAAATATATAATCCTTGGATTAAATGTTTTAAATGATTTAATTTTATTGGGAATTCATAATAGGTTACTTTATTGGATAAAATAACTTGTTATATCTAGGCCATAATTAAGCAAATAAGTAGAGCATAAAATCTTTGGAAGATTATGTGATGATGACTTTAGTGCTTATTTAATATACTTATCATAAATCTATCTTTAGATTTAAAAGTATTAAATTGCAATTAATAATTCTTAGAGAATTGATTTGACTATTCTAGAGGTGAAAAGTCAAAGTTTGCAATTGGGCGTGTTGCACAAGGTGCACATCGTTTCGATATTCCGAAACCCAAGGCTTGGCCAAAGGTTTGTGAATTATTGAAAAGATAATTGACATATCCCAAAGTGACTACCATTTGGATATGGAAGACACGAAGGAATTAAAGAAAGGGCGAGGCTCTGACTTTAAAAATATTTGTCAAAGTTATGTTCACTACTAGTATTAAAATTAGATTTTAAATACTTAGTATGGTACATTAAATATATGTATTGATGTTCAGAATCCGCTATGAGCTGGATACTGACTTCAAGCCGAGATTTCTCTGCGAATCGGAAACGGGACGAAAGTCGCTGTTTCGACCGTAGATACCTAAGTTTAGGAACTAGCATTCGGGTATGTACTTAAATTAGGAACTGTTATATGTAACTAGTTTGACTAGAGACATTATCTCTATATCAGTGTTTAATCCGTTACGGATAAAACCTTTATATTATATAACACTAAATGTTTTATTATATAAAGATGATACTGAGATAAATACATTAGATGTAAATAACAGAATTTATATTTTGAATATAAATAAAATCTCAAACATATAAAATGACAAATAAATCGCTCAAACTGATTTGATCAATAGAGACTTATTTGTGGCATTGTTGTCTAGGACACAATTAAACAAGACTCGTATATCCACACTTTTGAAGAGTGGGTACTAGGACTGATTTGACTATTCAAATAAGGTCGCGAATCTAGTTTATAAGGTAAAGTACCTAAAATACAATTTACTTAGTAATAGTAAAAGGGCCACCGATCTGTTAGCCCTATTCATGGTGAAGTTAGTGGGCCCATATCTAGCTAGGCTAGATGTGAACATGAATATTTCGTGACCTTGAAGGATGTAGCATCACGTTGTGGTTATGTGTTTCTTTTGAAGAACACAGATCGTAAACTTTTGAAGTTTCGACACGAAGTAAAAAACAGATCGGCTATAGTATTATTCCGCCACGGCAAGACCGTAATGGAAAATACTTAAGCAAGTTTTCATACGTACATGAAAGAGTACGGTATTCTTTCAAATGAGGACTCCTCCCGTGACACGTCAGTTAGACGGTGTGTCCGAACTAAAAACTGAATTTTGTGGACATGATAAGGTTTATCACGAGTCGCTCTGAGCTACTGTTTCCTTCAATAGGATATGTATTAACAGTTCAAAACTTATTTAGAATAAGGTTCCATATAAATCTGTTTGACAGATGTCATATAGGATATGAACAGGGAAGAAACGAGGTTTCTCATTCCTGATAATTTGGGTATGCCAGGCGTAACGTTTGGATGATACCAAACTAAAAGACCCAAATTGGATAAGTGCCAATATAGGTTATCCTAAGGGAAACCATAAGTATAGTACTTATAAATCTCACATGAGAACAATGTGATTGTTGCTCACCATGCGGTTTTTCCTGAGAGGAATACCGATATGCAGTGGCAAGTGGGAGGATAGTGATACTCGATGAAAATCAGAGTAATACTGTTCAAGGCACGAAGTTCTTAATGGAACACAAATAGTTCATCTATGATGAATCTATACCATTAATCTTCAAATACACAAGAACTAGTAGATCGGATAGAGTCAGAAAAAAACCTAGGGTATGGGTTTCTGATCTAACCCCATAAAGATGTCAATCTTATGAAGGTATATCCACCGACTACGTTTTGAGGAAGTGATACGAGGTATCGACTCCCTATTATGGCAAAGTGCCATGAGTCCGAAATGGATTCCATGTATAACAACTATTTTGGATACTAGTTGTTGTACCACAATGCATTGTGCCTATTGGTACATTAAACGTCTTCAAGGAAGACATACATGGAAGGCAACATACCAACGTACAAAGCTGGGCTTTTGACGGAAAGGTATCGTTATCAACATTGTGTTAATAACGGTTCAACCTTTTATCTGTTGCCATGGTAAATCCATTTTGAAGATGCTTGTTGATAACTGCGTATTTCATTTATGAAATGTGTCAGTTGTAGATCAAAATCGCTTTCCTGAAAAGGAAACCTTTTGGAGGATGTTTACAACATCCTGACGATTTTGAATAACCGACAAACAAGGTTTGCGGGTTATTCGATCCATGTTTGGATTGAAGCAAGCATAAGGTTCTTGGAACTATCGTTTTGAAATAATCATAATGATTTATGATTTGACTCAAAACGAAATAATTCTTGTGTATATAAGGAGGCTAGTGGGAGAGCGCACTGACAGTTAAATTCCCATAAAGCAATTGATGAAAGCTTGGCTTTCATAAAAATTCTCCGTAGAATTCTGGGGAGTAACAACCTTTATTCAAGGAATAAAGATCTACTGGGATAGATTTGGAGTTGTTAACTCTCTCTGGGAAATTGTACATTTAAAATGTACTTGATAGGGTGTCTCATACGCTTCGAGCATATGGAGTCACGATCAGGTCAATCCAAGTGATAGTCACTGGATTGAAGATTAAGAACATCTGTTAGTATCTGAGAGAGCTAAAGATGTTGTCTTAAACTATGGAGAAGGAGAACTTGAAGTGACTGGGATCACTGCTGCAAGTTTCCAAACAATTAAATACTACGGTACTATAAAGTTTGAATAACGGGACAGTGAGCTGGAAATATTCCAAGCAAGATAACTGTTGCCGAATAAACGACAAATGCGGATTATTGTTGCAGCTGAGGCAGCAATAGAAGTCTTTTGGATCGAAAATAAATCTAATTAGATTGGATATAGTTCTGTTAGCAGCTGAGCTAGGCGTCAGCACAGACTAAGGAATTAAAGGTCTCATCGACGATCCAGATATATACTTCCATATCATCTGATTCGTTCGGATCATACATCATGGCGATGTGATAATCGTATAAATAACGTCAAACGATAATCAAACAAATCCGCTGACGAAAACCTTTCCTCAGCAATTTGAGCGAACCGTACATAGTTCGGGTGTGGGACACTTGAGTGACTAGCTATGTGCCAAGTGGGAGATTGTTGGACAAAATGACCCATAGCGTCACTATTTGCACAGATAATTGTGTTGTTGTAGCAAATTAACTATGTGACAAGGAAGTTGCACTCTCATCATTTGTGATTAGATCACCATAGATATATAAATGAAGAGAGGTCCCTATGATTAGTTCCTGGACTGAGAATGATATGAGACAGTATCAGTCCCCGAAGGATTAATCATTAAATATCCCTAGCCGGAGTATTATCGAGACTGGACATCGATAATGCGGAATAGGCTAGTATTGCACTTGTGTGCGTTGTGAGGGCACAACGACATAGTTCTCATATATATAAGTATTGGATACTTATGCAAGTGCGATATGAGGTCGTGTTTCACCGATGGTACGGGAAACAACTTCGCTCTGGATAGACCCCTCGGAATCCCATTGGTATTATGACTATGTGTCTATGGGAGGCCGAAATCAAGGTAGGTGTGTATAGTCTTAACCTGAGACTTGCATCGCTAATACTTGCGATAATCGGTAGACTTTGGTCTTGGTGGTATAGGGCTTTAACCGGTTCTGCGTACACCACTTCTGGGTTTATCAGAAAGTCGTAGTGTATTGGGTGTGATGTCAAGACGGAAGTATCACTTCAGTCATAGTGGAGATGATGTCACGCAGGATACGGTACTAGTGCTCTTGAGTGTTGCGCAACCAATCGGGATATTGTGACCAGGTCATGAATATCCGATTATAGAGATTATGTTACAAGACATCCGATATGTGCTTCGGACGGGGTAGACACTTATCCAGCCCTAGCCCTAGCACGTGACTATCCGATACTGGGCCGATACACACAATACAATCGTATACTACGCTTGATACAGATCTTAATATTCTTAAATGGATATGTCCAGAGAATTGGGTAGACTTGGTGCTTTGCTAGGATTCGACCTTGTCTCGTAAATCGGTAGAACGTAGTACTTGGTACGTAAGTGATTCGGATACTCCGACGACCGTATTTACTGCCAACTTATCCGGGGATCTCATGGGTCGCTTCCCGATAATCCACCGATGACGCATAACTCGCACTCTTAATAATCTGGGATTATATAGAAGAAAGAGAAAATCAATCTAGGATTAATTACGGAGATATTTTATCTGGGATAAAATATCGTATATAGAGAGATAAAGATTAATTTGGAATTAATCGGTAAATTAATATATTCGATATATTAAATGAAATTAGATTTCGACGCGGAATTAAAATTAGATTTTAATTCGGGCGAACAAATTAATTTAGAATTAATTCGTTAGCGACATGAATAGTGAATTCGCTAGGCGTAATCATTTAATTACGACGCAACGGAAAGTTCGTTAATTTGGAATTAGCGAACCAGAGCCCGAGTGTGATTGCGAGCTCATTCGTATTTCGAATTCGAGTGCGGCATCGCAAGTCGCATCAAGCGTCAAATCATTAGTCGCATCAAGCGTCAAATCACTTGTCACTTTGAGTGATGTGACTTGACAACATGTCACTTTATTAAAGTGACTTGATGTGAATAGTGATGGACTTGACATAAAGTGTAAAAGCATTTTGGAGGGAAAACTTTATGGATTTGGCTCCAATATTCATTTGATTTATTTGATAAAGTTAAATGAAAATTGATTATCTATTTTTGGAAAATATATATAATCAATTTTTGCTTTACATTTTATCAAGTTAACAACACATTTTCTCTCTCATTCTCTCCTTGACTTTCACGCCCAAAATGGGGCAAAACTTACTGGTTTTTCATCAAGAAAAACGTGAGCAAAGGGAAGCCAAGAGTTGGGTTTTTGTGGCAAAAACCGCAAGTGCTAGCACACTACGAGACTTGCGAAGGTGGTAGGGAGGTTCACCCATGAGGCGGGACTCATCCGACGGAGTTTGGAGCTTCGAAATGAGACCCGAAACTGCCAAACAGTGAGCATGAACTGCATCAGTGGGCGCACCAAACCAGTGGGTTTTGCGGCTTCAATCGTCTTCAAATCGACTCAACCGATCGATGTGAGTATTCCGCTATCTCCGTTTATGTGTTCACACATTGTTTTCATGTCTTGTTTGATCTTGGGACCTAGATAATAACCAACACCACTGCCATATACTAAGTGCTTGTTTCTTTTTGCCATAACTCTACCTAATTCTCGTGCAACCTCAATAAATTATGGTTTAGTTCCAGAGCTAGTTCCACAAAACACACAGATATTAGTGACTTTTTTTCTTGAAGTTGTCTCCATTTTTGTTCTCTCTCTTATCTGGATGGGTTGAAGAGAGAAACGACGAGCTGAATTTATAGATCCTGAAAAAAAGGTGAGTAATAAAAACACTAGTACCTGTAGAATGACAATTATCAGATGAACAGTAAAATGGATCGTGAAAGTCAAAAAGTTTAGATATTATCAGCTAAAATTAAAGTAAGGAAATCAAAACAGTAAATTAAAACAATAATTTAAAGGAAAATGAATCAATGTAATAAATTCAAACAATATGTACTGGTAGTTATGATTGTGGCTCACATCTTCCTCTGGTTTTACGTCCAGTAACTGCTTGAACGCCCTATATGGGTCAGGGATATGCTTTCCATCTAATTTTTCTTATAAAACATGTCCATTAGGATGCGTCTCAAGTGTCAATGATATATCATCTAAAGAATCCTTACTTAAGCCATCTCTAATGAATTGAATTTTATCTTTACGATTGTCAGACACCATTCCTAAAGAACGACAATGAGTATTGCACGTCCAACGTGCACATTTATAACAAACACCTAACTGTTTAGCTCTTCATTTCTTAACATATGTGCTTTTCCCTAAACCAGACATATAAGAAATAAAAGAGTCAGATGACTCACCTGTCAAATGAACGCTTGCTTCAATTACCCAACAAATATCACTAGGAATACCATTGATCATAAGAAGCCTCATTCTTTTAGTGCGTGCTTTGTAAATTTTTATCAGAGTATTTTTAGGGAGATAAGGAAAATGATTGTGGAGTTTTGTGAGAGTTTCTTCCATGCCTATATAGATCCAGTCTGGAGGTATTTTTCCTTCTTGATTGTTTGTGAGAGAGGAAGAAATTTCCACATGGTAAGTTTGTTCATCTCCAAGAAATGCATTCTTCAATCCTTTTGGCAAAGTCTTCAATTCCACATTGGGTGTTTCCTCATATTTTTCTTCTTCCATTATTCCTAGTTCCTCAAAATTCTACTTCTCTCCATCATCTTGCATTACCCGTATAGAATCAAGTAAAAAATCATTAGGAATATTAGAATCTAATTGTGTATCTGATTCAAAAAAATTAGTTGTACAAAGTTCTGTAGGATTAGATAAACTCCCCTTAGTATATTCTTCCACAATTGGTTCAATTAGTTCCATGCTCTCGTCTTCAGTGTCCTCATCGTATGATTGCTTGCATATGTTAAAAATATTAAACTTCAATGTCATATTGCCAAAGGATAATTCATGATTCCATTTCTGCAATTAATTAAAGCTTTAGCTGTTGCTAAAAATGGATGACAAAGTATTACAAGAATTGGTTATAACTGTCAGCTACAGGTTTTATTTCCAAGACAATAAATCCACATGATATATGAATTTATTGACTTGTATTAACACGTTTTCCACAATTCCTTTATGTACCTTGACTGATCTATCGGCAAGTAAAAAAGTAGTTGAAGTTGGTTTTAACTCACCAATATTAAGTTGTTGGTAAACCGAAAATGGAAGCAAATTAACACTGGTTCCAAGATCAAGCAAAACATGTTTAATTTTTTGATTTCTAATAATACAAGAAATGGTTGGACAGCCAGGGTCCTTGTATTTTAGTGCATTATTGGTTGAGAGAGTAGAACTTACTTGTTCAGCTAGAAAAGCTTTATTACTTACATGATGTTTCCTTTTAACGACGCACAAGTCTTTGAGAAATTTGGCAAAAGATGGTATCTGTTGGATGGCATCTAACAAAGGAATATTGACCTTTACCTGTTTGAATATTTCATATATTTATATATATGGGGAATGATTCAATTTCTTTGTTTTTAATTCCTGTGGAAATAGAGGTGCATGATAGAAATTATTATCATCAACGATGGGTAATAGTTCATCAATCACTTCCTTACCCTCTGAATCTGATTTATTTTCATCTTCGCGAGGTTCAATAATAGGTCTGTGGATGACCTTACCACTGTGAAGAGTAAAAACAGATTTGACTTGGTCTATGTATTGACTACCAGAACTACCTTTCTTATTAATGGTCAATACATATGTGATTTTGGAGAACGTATCTTTCAAATCAACAAATGTTTGAACATTTTGATTATTGATGGTTTCTTTTTTCTCAATGAATGCATGCAAGATGTCCTCAATTTCCGAGGTGGTGGGACATATGGTGCATAATTCTGGAAATTTCAAAAATTCTGGTGTACCTTGGGAGGTTGTGCTTGGTTATCATTCCTCCAACTGAAGTTTGGATGGTTTCTCCAACCAGAATTGTAGGTTTGGGAGTATGGTTTTGGATTTGATCTATTGAAAGTGTTTATGGAATTGAATTGGTCATCAAGACATTATTGCAGGGCTAGCAAGGTTGGGAAAACTTGTGTGACATGTTCATTTGAATTATAGATTTGACATGTGACTTCTTGAGCAGACTTGACATGATTACTATTCCTCAATTCTAATGCCTCAACTTTTTAGCTAGAGATGCATAATTAGCAGAAAGGTCATGATATTCCCTAAGGTTAAACATACCTCTACCGGATGGTTGTGGTTTTACAGACGACTCATAAGTGCTAACTGTTTCCCATTATTGTGCATTCTCTGCTATGTGTTCTACATAATCTAGTTCATCTTCGAGATTTTTGTCCCTAAACTCACCATTACACATCATTTTTACTATTTGTCTATCTTGGGGTGTTAACCCCTCGTAGAAGTAGGCAACTAGCCTCCATGTTTCAAACCCGTGATGTGGACAGACATTCAACATCTCTTTAAACCTCTTCCAATATTGGTAAATTGTTTCCCCCGACTCTTGCTTGAAGGTTTTGATTCTCTCTGTAAAGGAGTTTTTCCTACGAGGGGGAAGAATTTTTTTAGGAACTGTTCTTGTAAATCATCCCATGTTATGATGGATCTCGACCTAAGGTCATGCAACCTAATTTTAGCTTTATCCTCTAAAGAAAAGGGAAAAAACTTTAATCGAATTATATTAATGCTGTAATTTTGGTCTGTGCATGTGTTATATACCTCTTCAAATTCTCTTAATTGCTGATAAGGATTTTCTGATTCTAGACCGTGGAATAGGGGTGGCAAAACGAATCAACGAATCGAATTTGTATCGAATCCTAAACGACTGGAATCAAAATGTGATGGATTCGTATTCGATTCGTTTATTAAACGAATCCTAATATTAAGATTCGTATTCGATTCGTTTATTAAACGAATCGAATACGAATATTCGTTTATTCGTTTAATCAATGATATTATTTAATAAAATAATTTACCACACTTGATTTACATGAATTCTTCATAAATATATACATATGAAATATGTAATTAATATATTTACTAAAAATACCTCACCAAATATCGAAAATATTACATTTTCTATGATAATTAGGTATAATTTCTCGAATCTTAATTGAAAATTAACAAGAACCAATAAATAAAAATAATAAAACGAATCCTAAACGAATAAACGAATCAATGAGCTTAAATTCGTATTTGATTCGTTTAATAAACGAATCAAATTGAATTGACCCATTTATTAAATGAATCCATTTTTTCAAACCCGTATTCGCTTTAAAGCGAATCGAATTGAACTAATAAACGAATCCTGACCCAAATTGCCACCCCTACCGTGGAATGTAGGCAAAAGTTGGATGACACCTGGCTTAAAATTGAAACGTGCTACATCTGGAGGGAAAAATAATGCAAGATGGTGATCCTGTCCTAGCGGGATTCATGAATTGTCTAAGTGTCCGAGGATGATTAAGATCGCCATGCTGAGACTCGTTTTCTTCCTGATCAACTGGGTTTTCAACTTGGGCATGTAGATTTTCATTTTGGTTCTCGGCCATTTTGACAGACGATGAAGGTGATGATGACTCTCTATTTAATCTTCCGCTAGATGATCTAGACCAATGTTTCATGCAACCTAAATGCAAATTATATGATAAATTTTTTTTTTAAAAAAAATACAATACTTACAAAAAGAAAATAATAAACAAATGGGAAATATATATATATAAATAAAAATAAAAAGGAAAAAAAGATGAAATTATCGATGATGAATATGAAGTGATAATAATGTAAATTTACTTGAAAATGAAATCAAAATTAATCAAGAAATGTGGCATTACATGAATTTAATAAATATGCAAATGGATTAATAATAATAATAATTATAATTATAATAATAATAATAATAAGCAAAAATAAACAAAAAAATAAAAAAATAAAAAACAAAACAAAAAAATAACAAACCATAGAAAAACAAACAAAAACAAAACAAAAAACAAACAAACAAACAAAACAAACAAACAAAAAGAAATAAAATTTTATATTTATTTATGTATACTCACGCGCAAGTCTAAAAAAATTACAAAGATATCAAATTATTATTCTATCATCTAAATTAAATTCCCGGACAACGGCGTCAAAAACTTGACATGCTCAAAAAGTGGTTCTTTTATTCCCAAGTATAAGAGTGTCGAAGTAATAAAATAATCCAGTAAGACCGGGGTCGATCCACATGAAATAGATTTAATAGGATAAAATAACAATTTGAGTGAAAATTAAAAGATTGGATTTTTTTGAAGTGTTTTGAGAATTTTAAATTGGACTACAACAATAAAATAAAATACTGGGGGTTAGAAGATCCACTTTTAATATTTTAAATATAGAAATCTCACTTTTTATAATATATAAATTGTTATTATTACCGAATTAATTTATTTCAGGAATTAATTATGCCAAAATATATAAACCCAGCCATAAAGGCGGTGATAATTTTTGTCTATAACAAGTCCAGTTAGGTACTCAATTATGCAAAATAAATAAAACAGCCATATAGGCGGTATCAAAATTTGTCAATAATTAATCCAAATTTAAATTAATTAGGCTCAACACCCTCCAATGCAATTTGCAAATTGCAAATATGGTGGGAATTGACGATCCACCGAATGGTGGATGTCAATTCCTACATTTCAATTTTTTTCTTCTTGTTTTTATCTTTAAATATTACATATGGAATATTTTAGATTCTTTGTCAATTTCGATCTTGAAAACTTCAGAATTCGAAATGTTTTTCAACATTAAAGTTATAGATCATTGAGTCTTCTTTAATCAGGAAGTTTAATCACCTTAATCCGATATCGGAGTAAAAAGTTATGGCTAAAATACGAACATTGCATAGAGTTGGAATTTCTTAAGTTGTACACTGTTATAACACCCTATAAAATTTCTGGCCTACAAAATTCAAATGTCAAGTCCATTTTTCTTGATATGCATCCAAATTATTATTTCACCTACATAAAAGATAAAATTCACAATAAAAATATATAAAACATAAATTTAATTAATATGCTAAATTAAAAGGATTAATGAAACTACAAGTGTAAAATGATTGATTTTTCTTTTAGTAAATGTGTACTTTTTAGTGTTCATCACCAGTGGCGCTCCAACTCCATTGGTACGTGAGGTAGTGAACCTTCAGATCCCCTGTGAAATGAGATCTAAAACAAGGGTGTTTTAATACCTAGTGCCCTAAAACCAAAGAAAAAATCAGAAAAATCAGAAAAATTATTCCATTACTACAAAAAAGGTGTGAAATCTTATAGAACTTTAGGACAAAAATATTACTCTCTTATCAACTGCACTTATGACTGTTGTGGGCAAAAATGAGTTGATTAATATTTTGTTGGTTGTGTATATGAAGAATGGTAAAAAATAATCGGAGAATTTACTTATTCGGTAATTTAGAAAGAAACAAAACAACTAGTAACTTGGAGTAGAATTTTCACCTGATTAGTCACTAACTTCTTTATTCTCTTTTCGCTTGTCTTTTTGCTTTTGTGTGCATTAGTTTTACTAACTTTTTACTTTTGTAAAATGTTTGTGGGTATTATTGCTGTAAGCCCTCACGAGACTACAACTCGTCCACTAGGGACACCTAGGGGTTTAAAGGCTTGTTGCATATGCTAAATGCAATCGTGATCCCTACGAAAATGGCTTAGTTAAATTTTGTTAAGTTATTTTATTTTGTATTTTGCTCGAGGACTAGCAAAATGTTAGGTTTGGGGGTGTGATGAGTGGTATTTATATCACTATTTCCCACTCATTTAACTTAATATTTTGAATAGTTTCTTGAGTTTTGTGAACGTTTTGATGTGTTTTATTGTTATTTTGCAGATAAATAAAGTTTGGACAACACTGGAGGCAATTTGGGGCAAAATCGGACAAAAATACGTCAACAGGGATATTTCCGTCTTTTGCGCGTCGCGACGCTCAAGCATTGCGCACCGCGACGCCCAGCGTGAGTCGAATCTGCTAACGTGCGCCAGGTCAACAGTCAACAATTTGAAGAAGTTTGACTTTGCTAAAATGCGCCGTGCCACGTGTCACCATCACATCCAATCTGCTAAGGTGCGCCGTGCCACGTGTCATCATCATATGCTACCGACACTCAGACTTGACACGTGTCGCCTCGTCATCAGCCATGTCAGTGGTCAAAGAGTCAACTTCGCCATGTGTCATGCCACGTCATCAGCCACGTCACAAGGTCAACCAAGTCAATGTGCCACGTCAGCCTCAGCCAATCAGAACGTGACACGTGTCGCCACGTGTCGCAATCCTATTGTGCCGACAATTGATCTCAGCCGCCTTGCCACGTCAGCGCCACGTCAGCATGACGTCATCAATGACGTCATCACAATAATTGAGAGTTAGCCGCCATGACACGTGTCGCTTTAAACAGTGAGCCGCCTTGCCACGTGTCGTCTCCTCAGCATGCCACGTCGACAAAAGTCAGCATCGCGACGCTGAAGGCTTAGGCGTCGCGACGCTGGAATAGTAAATTTTTGCCTATAAATTCAGCGCGAAATTTCAGATTTCAACACACCTCTCTCTCTCTTGAATTCTCTCTAAAGAGAGAGTTTTTCTCTCTAGAATTTTTATTTTTTATTTTTTTAGTTTTGTAAATAATTTTAATTACTTTTTGTAATAATAGTAATTTAATTTTTACTTTTTACTTTTTACAGTTTTTACTATTCATCATGTTGAAGTAATTTCCTCAGCTAGGGTAAAAGGTAATTCTTTTACTGTTACTATTTAGATTAATCTCCCTTAAAAATAATATATTCACTATTTAAAATATTGACTTAATAAGGGATACCGCTATATTTGTCGGTTGGTAATTCATTTTTAATCTGGTTTAAACCTGACTAATCAAGGATACTGCCAGACTGGTCGGTTGGTAAATTTATTTTTGGTTCCGCCTTAATGGCTGGTTGGACTTAATTTGACTTAATCAGGATACCGCCAGAATGGTCGGTTGGTAATATTATCACAAATTTATATATTATTTTATGGGAGATATCTAAATTAGTAGTAGTAAAAGTAATTCCTTTTACCTTAGCATTTTATTTTATTTTATTGTAATTTATTTTCAGCATTTTCACTTTATGTCTTTTACTTTTATGTTTTTACTAGTCCTAGTTATGTGTTAGTTTTCTGAGGTTGTGATGACTTTTAATATTACCGGTTTATAAGGGATTATTTTATAGTTTGGGTAATTTAAAGGTTTATTTATTAAGTCTTAAGCTTAATGCTTCTTGTTGTCTGATCACCAATAAGATTGATATGGTAAATCTAAAATGAACTAGACATAGGGATTTTAGGTTTCAGCCTTAGACTTAATAGCCCACGATCTTCCTTGAGGATAGATAACCCTTTAATAGATTTCCTTACAGGATAGGAATATACCTGTCGGGCGGGGGTAGCCATAATTGGAACTTGAACTAATGAATCTAGGTAATTTGGTTGACATAGACATATGGTTCAATTGGATTATACTAGGTATTTGTGTCTGACCATCGACAGAGGCTTACACATAATTTAGTGTTCCAGGTTAATAAATCAATATATTACCAACTTTAAGATAACCACTTTATCTTTAAAATGATATTAAAAGAAATCACAACCTTAGATCTTTGTGTCTTTTATTTTCCTTAGTATTTTCTTTTATCTTTTTATTTAGCAAATCTTTAATCAATCAAATCAATCAAGCAATCAATTCCATTCTCCCTTTAATTAGATATTTGTAAATAAATAGATTCATCAATTAATAACAACAGTAGGAATTAAGTCCTCGTGGGATCGATATTTTTATACTACTTGAACGATACGTGCGCTTGCGTTATACGTGTGTGTTTAAGCCGGTCAATCCCAATGTCTTCATTCCTAAGTTCATTTTTTTATTGGTGTTCCAAATTTGACGGTGTTCAAAATGTTGGACAGTTATGACCCATAGCGTCACTATTTGTACAAATCATGATGTTGTTGTACAAATTAACTATGTGACATAGGAAATTGCACTCTTATCATTTGTGATTAGATCACCAAGATATATAAATGATATGAAGTCCATATGATTAGGTCCTGGATTGAGATGATATGAGACAGTATCAATCCACAAAGGATAAATCATTAAATATCCCTAGTTAGAGTATTATCGAGATTGGACATCGATAATGCGTAAAAGACTAGTATTACACTTGTGCGCGTTATGAGGGCATAACGACATAGTTCTCATATATTTGGGTATAGGATACTCATGCAAGTGTAATAGGAGGTTGTGTTTACCGATGGTACGGGAAACAACTTCGCTCTGGATAGACCCCTTTGAATTCCATTGGTAGTATGACTATGTGTCTATGGAAGTCCGAAATCAGGGTAGGTGTATTTGGTCTTAACCTGAGACTTGCACCGGTAATACTTGCGACAATCAATATACTTTGGTTTTGGTCATCCAGGGCTTTAACAGGTTCTGTGTACGACTCTGCTGGGTATATTGAGAATCGTAGTGTGTTGGGTGTGATGTCAAGACAGAAGTATCACTCCAATCATAATGGAGATGATGGTCACGTAGGATACGGTACTGGTTCTCTTATGTACTGCATTCATCGGGATAAAATGACAAGGTCATGTTTATCCAATTATAGAGATTAGTTACCAGAGATCTGATATGTGCTTCGTATGGGGCAGACACAATTCCAGCCCCGAGGCCTAGCATGTGACGTCCGATATTTGATCGAAATACGCAATACTACGTATACTACGCCTGATATATATAGATTATTCTTGTAAGGATATTTCTGGAGATTTGGGTAGGCATGGTGCTTTGCTAGAAGCAAACCTTGTCTTGTAAATCAGTACAAACGTAGTACTAGATACTTACGTGTTCGGATAATCCGATGACCGGATTGACTGTCAACATATCCGGGGATCTCATGGGTCGCTTCCCGAAGATTCACCGATGATGTATGACTCGCACTTTATTAATCTGTGATTAATTAATGATGAGAGAGAAAATTAATCTGGGATTAATTACAGAGATATTTTATCTGGGATAAAATATCATTAAAGAGAGAGAACGATTAATTTGGAATTAATCGATTAAAATAATATATTTGATATATTATACGAAATTGGATTTCAACGCAGAATTGAAATTAGATTTTTATTCGGGCGAACGAGTTAATTTAGAATTAATTCGTTAGCGACGTGAATAGTGATTTCGCTAGGCATAATCATTTAATTACGTTGCAACGGAAAATTCGTTAATTTTAAATTAGCGAACCCGAGCCCGGGAGTGTTTACGAGCGCATTCGCATTTCGAATTCAAGTGCGGCACACAAGTCACATCAAGCGTCAAATCACTAGTCAAACAATTGATGTGACAACTTGTCACTTGATTGATGTGAATGGTGATGGAAGTTGTTGGAGTTGTTGGATGGCCTAATTGTTTGACTTTTGAAAGCCAAATTTTTGGTAAATCATTTATTTGATTTTTGGAAAATGAATAAAGTGTATTGGATACACTTTTTGCAACAACCAAGACAACTCTCTCTCATTTTCTCTCTTCTCTCATTCACGCCCAAGGGGCTGATTTTTGCCCCTTCCGTTTTGGTCACTGTCGAACAATGGAGGATAAGCAATTGATGATTTTTGTGGCAAAAATCAAGAGTGCTAACACACAATGAAGTCTTGCGAAGGTGATAGGGAAACCCACCTGTGGGTTTGGAATACCATTTGAGAAGCTTGGAGCTTCATGGATCACCATGGCCGAATTTGGAGAAGCTGAAAAACAGTGGACTGCCGAGCACCAAGGATGCAGAAAATGATTTTTTTTTCTTCACCTCATCGCTCAACCGCTCGATGTAAGTATTCTGCAACTTCATTCGATGTATTCATACATGTTTCTTGCTTATTATTCGATCCTTGGGACCGTAGAAACTCGAACAATGGTATCAGAGCGATTAAAAGCATGAAACTTTGATTTAAGGTTTAAAATTGGGTAAATTGTATTTGAGCATGATTTTATGAAATTGGATGATTGAGTATGCTTAAATGTAGTTTAATTGAAGATTGATTGGATCAATTTCAATAAAAATGGTTTGGAATAATTTTCCCCCATTTTTTGAGGCTTGGCCGAATGGTACCCTAATTGTGGTCTTGGTGATTTTTTGATTTTTGATTCATTGGATGAGTTAAAATATTGGCGAAATATTGATTGTGGATTCAATTGGATTGAAATCGAAATCGATTTGAAAAACCCCTATATTGCCGAGACTTGTAGCATGTAATTGGGTTTGATTTTTGATAAAATGTGTTGGACATGTTTTTTTGTTAATAAGCATAATTAATTAGGCTAATTGATGTTTTGGAAATATTGATTTGGGTAATTAATTATGTTATGCACTTTAGTTTCATTAAATTGTGAAATTGGATTTTTTGTAATTTAATTAATTGGGCTAATTTTGGAAATTCGGCTTAAAAGTTGTTATTGGGCTTTAATGGGCTTGGTTGTACCAAGTTAGGTTTAGGCTAAATTGGTTGGATCCGATTGGGCCCAAAACCGCTTCCATAAAGCCCAAATGTGACTAATGGACCGTTAATATTAATTGGGCCTAATGGGCCTATATTGATTTCAAGGCTTATGGGGTTACTCCTTGATTGGGCTTTGGTTATTGGATTTAACCCAAGTTGACCAAAATTCCACGACTTAAAGAAATTAATTAAAAGCCCATTGGACTTTAATTAAATTAACGTTGGACGTTAATCGGGCTTTGAGACCCGTAACGATTAAATTTGGAATTTAAGTCGTAAAAGTTTATTAATAAAGTGTAATATTTAATTTGGAATTAAATAGCGAATTAGTATTAAATACAAATTGAATTGGATTTAATTTTGTAGTTTAATTTAATTCAAGAATTCGTACTTTGAGTACTTCTTCGCAAAACGAGTTTGACTCGCGCAAAATCAAATCGTTGTTTGAACATTGGATGGTCATTAATTATCAGATTAATTAATTGGATTCGATTGAATGATAACATGCTTGTGTGAATACATGGTTGCGATGCATGAATAATGTATATCAGATGGATATTAGATGGGTGGGGCAATTTTAGAAATTGTTGTAATAAATTTAGAATTTGTTAATTGGACCTGCGTGTCCAGCCTATTACCTCAATACTCTTTGTATTTCTCTTCTCACCTATTCCCCTCAATGTAAATGAGGTTTCTTTAGAAGTGTTATGTAATGGGTAGAAGTAATACATGTGCTAGCGGGAGAGAGGAAAGGGAGAGATTTGATCTAGGATCAATATGTTAAGTATCCATCCGCATATCATTATTATTTTATTTATATGCGCCTTATTATGTGTTTAGAATGCATGTTTAAGGGTGTATGATGATGATACCTTAACAAAGATAATAAATTGGTTGCCAATTTGCACGCAAAAACCCTCAAACAATATTAAGCATTTTTCCTTCCATTGAGTGATTCTTACTCAAGATCCAAGACTGGCATTGGTTTGTTGGCCAAAGTCAAGGCCTTTGTCCGTCGAGGATGTGTTTGAATCATGAGAGCTTTGTTCCATATCGGTGTCTTGTCCAAGTTGTGATTTGTTGGCCAAAGTCAAGATCACTTCTTGTCCATCGACATTGATTACGAAGCTTTCCAAGGTCAATGGGTCACGCTTAACTGGGATCATTAAGTTTGTTGTGCCAAAGCCAAGGCTTAGTTGATTCAGAGGAAAAATATTAGATAATATATTGGATATATTGGCATATATAAGATATATGTTTCGGACTTGGACGTCCCCCTACTGGAGATAGGAATTGGATGAGATCCAATTGATCTTAGAGATCTACCTAGTTAATTATCATACAATGTTTTGGCCAAAGTCAAGATTGTGTGATATTTAACGGGATCCTAGCCCACTAGGAAACACAGTTTCCCGAGTACTCGACAAATGGTTAGAGGCTCGCCGAAAAATAGTGGGAGGCAAGAATTAAATTTGTAATATTCGTTTAATTACTTGCAATACGCGCTCAATCACATATCATTCGTCAAATAAATTAAATATTAGTTGGACTAATATTTAAATCGTTGTTTTAATAAACAGTTGGACTGTATTCAATCTATTAAATTATAGTTGATTAAATAGTTGGAATATAGTAATCATTATAATAAATAGTACCTAAAATCGTTGATTAAATAGTTAGACTATTAGAATCAAGATAATTGAAAGATTGACATTTAAAACATAATCCTAGGGAAAATGTATTTAAATGGTTTAATTTTCAAATTGGGAATAAAGTTTCAGTTGGTCCTGAAAACTAATAAGTTACTTTATTTGATAAAATAACATATTAGGCCTAATCCTGGACTTAAGAAAATAGTAGAGCATGATCTTTGGAAGATTCATGTGATGATAACTTAAGTGCTTAATCCACTAAGCTTGTCATATAAACTCCTTAATTTCTTTGTCAGAACTAAGGTTAGATCCTTATAGTATGATATTGAAATTGAAGGATCTTCATAAATTTATTCTTAGATATTTGAAGTAAAAATTACAATATTAAACTCTTGGAGAATTAATGGCTATTCTCAAGGAGACAAAGTCAAAGTTTGCAATAAGGCAAGAAGCGCAAGGCGCACCTTACTTCGATATTCTAGAAAGCCAAGGCTAGGCCAAAGGCTTCTGGAGTGTGAAAAATGGCAAAGGCAAAATCATTATAATCTTCTAGGAAGATAAAATGAAATATCCCAAAATGTCTGCCTAAATTGTGGAAAACGAAATCGCGGAAGCGTGACTGCCGTTTGGACAAAGCAGACATGAAGGAATTGAAGACGGTGCAAGGCTCTGACTTCAAATATGTTTGTCATAAATATATTCACTACTAGTATTAAAATTTGATTTTAGATACTTAGTGTGATACATAAATATGTACTGATGTTCAGAATCTGCTTTGAGCAGGATACTGACTTCAGTAGAGATATATCTGCGAATTGGAAACAAGACGAAAGTTGCTGTTTTAACCGTAGAAACCTAATTTGAGGAACTATCCTTCGGGTGTGTACTTAAATTAGGAAAATGTTATAATGTAACTAGTTTGACTAGAGACATTATCTCTATATCAGTGTATAACCCGTTGCGAGTGTACCTTTATATTCTAGAACACTAAAGTGTTTTATTATATAAAGATTATATTGAGATAAACACATTAGATGTGAATAACAGTATTTATAATTTGAATATAAATAAATCTCAAATATACAACATGACAAACAAATAGCTCAAACTGATTTGATCAGAAGAAACTCAATTGTGGCATTGTTGTTTGGGACAAAATTAAACAAGACTCGTATATCCGCACTTTTGAAGAGTGGATACTAGGACTAATTTGATTCCATTCAAATAAAGTCTACGAATCTAGTTTATTAGGCAAAGTGCCTAAAACACCTTTACTCGGTAAAAGTGCAAATGCCACCGATATGTTAGCCCTAGTTCATAGTGAAGCAAGTGGGCCCATGTCTAGCTAGGCTAGATGTGGATATGAATGTTTCGTGACCTTTACGGATGTGGCATCGCGTTATGGTTATGTGTTTCTTTAAGAACACAAATCAGAAACTTTTAAAGTTTTCGACAGGAAATAGACAAATAGATCGGCTAAAGTATTAAATCATCACAGTTAGACCATGATGAAAATACTTAAGCAATACGTTTCTAATATACTTGAAAGAGTATAGTATTCTTTCAATGAGGACTCCTCCTAGAACACGTCAATCTGACGGTGTGTCCGAACTGAGAAACCGAATTATGTTGGACATGATAGGTTATTCATGAGTCGCTCTGAGCTACCATTTCCTTCAACTGATACACATAAACAGTGCAAAAGTTATTTTGAATAAGGTTCCATAAGAATTTGTTTCACAGACTTCATATTAGATATGAACAGGAATGAAACCGGGTTTCTCATTCCTGTAAATTTGGGAATTCTAGGCATATGTTTGGATGATACCAAACTAGAACCCAAATTGGATAAGTGCCTAGTTGTCGGTTATCCTAGGGAGACCAAAGTATAGTACTTATACAACTCACTAGAGAACAATTTAATTATTGCTCACCATGTGGTTTTCCTAAGAGGAATACCTATATGCAGTGGTAAGTGGGAGGATAGTAAAACTCGATGAAAATTGGAGTAATACTGTTCCAGGCATCGAATCTTAATGGAACACAGATAGTTCATCGAGGATGATACTATACCAATAATCTTCGAATACCCAAGAACCACATATGTCGGAGAGAGTCAGAAAATAACCTGGGGTATGGGTTTCTGATCTCACCTCATAAAGATGTTAATCTTATTGAGGTATACCAACTGACTACGTATGAGGAAGAGATACAAGGTATCAACTCCCTATTATGGAAAAATGCCATGAATCCAAAATAAATTCCATGTAAATCAACCAAGTTTGAATACTAGTTGTTGTACCGCAAGGCATTGTGCCTATTGGTACTATATAAGTCTTCAAGGAAGACATACATGGATGGAAACATACCAACATACAAAGCTAGACTTTTAGCGGAAATGTATCGTTATCAACATTGTGTTGATTACGACGAAACCTTTTACTTGTTGCCACGGTAAATCCATTTGGATAATGTTTGCTAATGCTGCATGTTTCATTTATGAAATATGTCAGCTGAATGGGAAAATTGCTTTCCTGAAAAGGAAACCTTTTGGAGGATATTTACAACATCCTGTCGGTTTTGTCGTGCCAAAACTAGCAAACAAGGTTTGCAGGTTATTCGATCCATGATTGGATTGAAGCAATCATTAGGTTTTTGGAATTATCGTTTTGATGTAATCATAATGGTTTATGATTTCATTCAAAAACGAAAATGATTCTTGTGTATATAAGAGGGTTAGTGGGAGCGCACTAATAATCGCTGTCCTATAAATAATGATAACATGTCATTTCTTGGAAATGATATTCCCATGAAACAATCGGCGAAAGCTTGGCTTTTAAGAAAATTCTATGTAGAATTCTTAGGAGAAACAACCTTTATTCTAGGAATAAAGATCTACTGGGATAGATCAAAAAGTTGTTAACACTCTCCGAGAAAGCGTACATTGAAAAATGTACGCGACCTGGTGTCTCATACGCTTTGTGCATATGAAGTCACAATCGGGCCAATCCAAGGGATAGTCACTGGATTGATGTTAAGAACATCCGTTAGTATTTTCGAGAACTAAGGATGTTGTCTTATACTATGGAGAAGGAGAACTTGAAGTGACTGGATTCACTGTAGAAAGTTTCCTAACCGATAAAGACAACTATAAGTCGCAAACGGTACTACACAGTTTGAATAACGGAACAATGAGCTGGAAATCTTCCAAACAAGATATTGTTACCGAATAAACAACAAATTCGGGTTATTGCTGCAGCTGAGGCAGCCATAGAAGCCATTTGGATCGATAATAATCTAATTAGATTAGATATAGTTCTGTTAGCAGCTAAGCTAGACTACAACGCATGCTAAAGAATTAACGGTCTCATCAATGATCCAGATACATACTTCGACTATTCATCTGATTCATTCGGATCATACATCGTGGCGATGTGATGATCGTATAAATCGCATCAGATGATAATCATGCAAATCCGCTGACGAAAGCCTTTTCTCAGCAGTTTGAGCGAACCGTACATAGTTCGGGTGTAAGACACTCGAGTGACTGGCTATAGGCCAAGTGGGAGATTATTGGACAGTTATGACCCATAGCGTCACTATTTGTACAGATCATGGTGTTGTTATACAAATTAACTATGTGACATAGGAAATTGCACTCTTATCATTTGTGATTAGATCACCAAGATATATAAATGATAGGAGGTCCATATGATTAGGTCCTGGATTGAGATGATATGAGACAGTATCAATCCACGAATGATAAATCATTAAATATCCCTAGTCAGAGTATTATCAAGACTGGACATCGATAATGCGTAAAAGACTAGTATTACACTTGTGCGTGTTATGAGGGCATAACGACATAGTTCTCATATATTTGGGTATAGGATACTCATGCCAGTGTAATAGGAGGTTGTGTTTACCGATGATACGGGAAACAACTTCTCTCTGGATAGACCCCCTCGGAATTCCATTGGTAGTATGACTATGTGTCTATGGAAGTCCGAAATCAGGGTAGGTGTATTTGGTCTTAACCTGAGACTTGCACCGCTAATACTTGTGACAATCAATATACTTTGGTTTTGGTCATCCAGGGCTTTAACAGGTTCTGTGTACACCTCCACTGGGTATATTGAGAATCGTAGTGTGTTGGGTGTGATGTCAAGACGGAAGTATCACTCCAATCATAATGGAGATGATGGTCACGTAGGATACGGTACTGGTTCTCTTATATACTGCAATCATCGGGATAAAATGACAAGGTCATGTTTATCCGATTATAGAGACTGGTTACCAGAGATCTGATATGTGCTTCGTACGGGGCAGACACAATTCCAGCCCCAGGCCTAGCATGTGACATCCGATACTAGATCGAAATACGCAATACTACATATACTATGCCTGATATAGATCGCTTATTCCTGTAAGGGTATTTCTGGAGAATTGGGTAGGCATGCCACTTTGCTAGAAGCCAACCTTGTCTTGTAAATCGGTACAAACGTAGTATTAGGTACTTACGTGTTCGGATAGTCCAACGACCGGATTTACTGCCAACATATCTGGGGATCTCATGGGTCGCTTCCTGAAGATTCACCGATGACGTATGACTCGCACTTTATTAATCTGAGATTAATTAATGATGAGAGAGAAAATTAATCTGGGATTAATTACGGTGATATTTTATCTGGGATAAAATATCATTAAAGAGAGAGAACGATTAATTTGGAATTATTCGATTAAAATAATTTATTTGATATATTATACGAAATTGGATTTCGATGCAGAATTGAAATTATATTTTAATTTGGGCGAACGAGTTAATTTAGAATTAATTCATTAGCGACATGAATAGTGATTTCGCTAGGCATAATCATTTAATTACGTCGTAACGGAAAATTCATTAATTTGGAATTAGCGAACCCGAGCCCGGGAGTGTTTGCGAGTGCATTCGTATTTCGAATTCGAGTGCGGCACGTAAGTCATATCAAGCGTCAAATCACTAGTCAATCGATTGATGTGACAACTTGTCACTTGATTGATGTGAATGGTGATGGAAGTTGTTGGAGTTGTTGGATGGCTTAATTGTTTGACTTTTGAAAGGCAAATTTTTGGTAAATCATTTATTTGATTTTTGGAAAATGAATAAAGTGTATTAGATACACTTTTTGCAACAACCAAGACAACTCTCTCTCATTTTCCCTCTTCTCTCATTCACGCCCAAGGGGCTGATTTTTTCCCCTTCTATTTTGGTTACTGCTGAACAATGGAGGAGAAGCAATTGATGATTTTTGTGGCAAAAAAAGAGTGCTAGCACACAATGGAGTCTTGCGAAGGTGATAGGGAAACCCACCCGTGGGCTTGGAATACCATTTGAGAAGCTTGGAGCTTCATGGATCACCATGGCCGAATTTTGAGAAGCTGAAAAACAGTGGACTGCCGAGCACCAATGAGGTAGAAAATGATTTTTTGTTCTTCACCGCATCGCTCAACCGCTCGATGTAAGTATTCCGCAACTTCATTCGATGTTTTCATACATGTTTCTTGCTTATTATTCGATCCTCGGGACCGTAGAAACTCCAACCAAAATCCATTCCCAATTCCAATTGCAAGTTTGTCGTTGTTCAATTCACTTTCAAGTTCACTGGTGTTCCAAATCCTTTTCCAATTCTAATTTCCAAATTTCCTTTTCATTTTGTTCCGAATTTCCAACTCCAATTTCCATGTTTATCCAACTTTTCCAAATCCGTTTAGCTTTCGAATTCTCATTCCAAGTCTTTCTACTTTAATCGGCGATCTAAAATTGTTTAGTGTTCCAGAGTCATGTAGGGGTTTTTAGGGGGTGAATCCGATAACGCAGCGGAAGCGGTGAAAATCCGATTTTTAGATTTCAAAACTTTTTCTCGGATTAATTAAATAAACATATTTATTTAATATTCCAATAATCAAATTATGAAAATAAATTCAATAAAACAATTTTAAGTGAATTTACCGAATACCCTTGCTTTGGTATTTTGTCCGTTTTAGTCCGAAATTGATCCAATCAATTTTGAATGATTCTAAATCATTTCTAAGATGAACTTATGATGTTCAAAACATCAAAACACCAAGGAACCAAAATCCCCAATTTTTCCTACAAGGCCGAGAGCCTCCTTTAGGTACCATTTTGTGCATTTTGCCATTCATGCCTCAAAACCCATCCAAATGATATCCAATCAACATGAAACGTTATATGCATCATATACACACATAAATACACAACATATATAAAAGGCCCAAATTTGGAATTAGTTAAGAACCCTAATTTTTCAATTTCCACAAATGGACTAAACCATTAAATCAATTACTTCAATCATCATTCTTCCATCCAATCCAAGTCTCAACACAATGAAACAACTCAAGATCAAATCTAGGTCATTTAAGAGTGGGTCAATAACTCTAGATTAGCAACATGGTTCAAAAACCTTAAAAGAAAGTTTACAACTACAATAGTCACAACCTTCCTCCTTCACCTACATGCTCAACACTTATCAAACTTCCATCAACAAAAACACAAAGAATAAAGAAAGAAATAATCTAAGAACATCACATGGGAAGCCTAGAAACTAAGGAACAATTTCCTCTCTAATAGCAAGTTTGAAAAACTTACTAAATTCCAAGCTATCTTTGATATTTCTTTCTTTTTCTCAAGTTTTCCTTAGTTTTCTTCAATGGAGTTTATTTGGTAAAGTGTATTAGGTTAAGTGTAAGTGAAATGAAAACAATATATACTTGTATAAAACAAGCCTTGGCCGAAACTACAAAGGCAAAACAAGTTTTTGTAATTTCAATTTCATTTCAATTAATTTGGTCAACTTGATTAAATATCTAAAAAACACTTTATGGATATTTATTTAAGTCAACATTGCAACTAACATCATTTACTTAAATATCCTAATGTAAGATATTATATTTTAATTAATTTAATCATTTAACAATTAAATAATTAATTAATTAATCAAATACAAATATATTAAATATATGTATAATATTTACATTAAATATAAAAACATATATTCATTTAGGATATAAGTCAAATAACTCATTTTGACTATTAATTATGTGTATTTAAATTAATCAAGTATTAAATGTAAATACACAATAATTAGGAAAATGACTATCTAGTCCTTTTAGCACGTATCTTGCGTTTAACCTTTAAACGACTTTATAAATAATCAATATTATTTATTAATGTTGCTCTAGTGCTCTACGAGTATGTTTCATTATTGAGACTCTCTAGATTCAGGTATATCCGTCACGAAATCTAATTTCGTGTCCATAATCTATCCACCCGTAGATTATGACGATCACGGATAATCTCGCTGAACCATACAGGTCGAGGTCATGGCAAATGTATAATTCCTCCGTCACAGGTATCCGGATAAATCCCAGAGATATAGATGTAAACGTCAAATCTCTATCGGGATTATCCAGTCGACTATTCTATTAGCAATCTCAAAAGAATGTTTAGAACTAGCTTCTAAACTTTACCACGGGCCCATGGTTTTATCTGATTGCTAATCATATGGACTACCTATGCTCTGATACACAGAACTGACGGATCCTATCTTGATACACATAGGACACCCTGAGGATCTATCTACACCCAACGAACAGGCGGAGGTCTGATCTAAATAGATCGGTGACGTGACTGCCGTCTAAGTGTAGAAGATGTCTCATGTGCCCACAATGGCATCTCAAGTCTAAGAATCACAAGTGCTACTCAACCCAAGAAGATTCTTATTGACGCTGGTGTACCATCCATTAAGAATCTTCGGTGAGTCGTTCAGTGTTTATCCGCTATAAACACCTACACGTCTATACTAGTCTCCAAGACTTATGGTTCATTGAGAAACCATTGGAATCATATATTCCAGTATACGACATGTACCGGTCTCAACGGGTTTACTATACTGACCAAGTAGTGTAAACCTTGACCAGGAACTGTCTGAGAATGACAACGTCATGATACTACTCAATGTCCGTTGCGACGCTTTTGCAACTGTATCATGACTAATCATTCTAGGGTCATTACGTCTTTACCATATAGAAAGATAGATTATATTATAGAAACTGCATATATTATCATAATAATAATGTTTTACAGAAGTATTTAACAGAAATACAACCGGGAATTGGCGCTCTGAGCACCAACCCCAACAAAATCTCCCACTTGCTCTAGTGCCAATATCGATTGTATCTAATACCCATCGACTCCACGTGTTTATCAAACAACTTCGGAGGTATGGCCTTCGTCAGCGGGTCTGCTACATTATCTTCACTCGGTACCTTGCACACGACAATATCCCCTCGCGACACGATCTCTCGAATGATGTGGTACTTGCGTTCCACATGCTTCGACTTCTGATGCGCCCTCGGTTCCTTTGCTTGCGCAATGGCTCCAGTATTATCACAGTATAACGGAATCGCATTCTCGATACTTGGGACAACTCCCAATTCTGTGATAAAGTTCTTTATCCACACAGCCTCTTTTGCAGCTTCAGAAGCTGCAATATATTCCGCCTCAGTGGTGGAATCAGCTGTCGATCCCTGTTTGGAACTCTTCCAACAAACTGCACCTCCGTTAAGGGTAAAGACAAATCCAGATGTAGACTTTCTATCATCGGGATCCGATTGGAAATCGGAGTCTGTATACCCATTAACCTGCAGTTCGTTTCCTCCATCCATATATAATCAACTTATCCTTAGTACCTTTAAGATACTTTAGGATATGTTTAATGGCCATCCAATGGTCATTACCTGGATTGGACTGATATCGACTAGTTACGCTAACAGCGAAACTGATATCAGGCCTCGTACATAACATGGCATACATTATGCTACCCAAACACAAAGCATAAGGTTGGTTAGACATTCTAACCTTCTCATCTTCTGTTTGTGGACACATCTTCTTAGAAAGATGAATCCCATGTCTGAACGGTATGTTTGCTGTCTTACAGTTACCAAAGCTATACCGTTCCAAGATCTTATCTACGTACGTTGATTGGGATAACCCAATCAGCCTCCTTTGTCTATCTCTATAGAGTTTTATCCCTAAAACATAGGAAGCTTCTCCCAGGTCCTTCATGGAGAAATTCTTACAGAGGTACGCTTTGACGCTTTGCAACATACCTAAATCATTCCCAATGATTAGGATGTCATCAACATATAGGACTAAAAATACGACCATGCTCCCACTGGCCTTCTGATACACACAGGATTCTTCCGAATTCTTGAGAAAACCAGACGATCTAATAATCTCATCGAATCGAAGATTCCAACTTCGTGAAGCTTGTTTAAGTCCATAAATGGACTTCTTAAGCTTACATACCATACCCGAGGTTTCGCTGGACGTGAAACCTTCCGGCTGTTCCATATAGATTTCTTCATCAAGAAATCCATTTAGAAAAGCCGTTTTGACATCCATTTGCCAAATCTCGTAGTCATGATACGCAGCTATAGAAAGCAAAATCCGGATAGACTTAAGCATTGCTACCGGCGAAAAAGTTTCATCGTAGTCGACGCCAGGTCGCTGCGTGTAACCTTTTGCTACCAGTCGGGCCTTGTAAGTTTCAACCTTACCGTCAGGCCCGCTTCCTTTTGTAAACCCATTTACAACCGATAGGAACAATTCCTTCGGGAAGCGGAATCAAGTCCCAAACTTGATTTTCATGCATTGAGTCTATCTCGGATTTCATGGCACTTTGCCATTTCAGGAGTCGATGTCCAACATCGATTCTCTATAGGTGAAAGGATCTGTCTCTTCAACTAAGAGAACATCCAGACTCTTTTCTTGTATCAAATACAAGCGTTCAGGAGGTCTAGATACCCTTTCCGACCTACGGAGTGTGTGTGTTGAAGGTCCTTCATCTACTTGAACTTCAGGTTCCTCCGTTGGTTCGTTGTTTTCAGGTTGGACTTCATCAAGCTCAACCTGTCTATGATCACCACCTTCTGACAAAAATTCTACTTCTAGAAATTTTGCGAAGCGAGCTACGAACACATTTCGATGCTCGGTATCATAGAACAGATATCCCCTCGTGTTCGAGGGATATCCAACAAACCTAAACTTTTGCCCTCGAGGCGAAAGCTTACTTTGCTGAGTTACCCTGACATAGGCAGGACAACCCCAAACCTTAATATAATTAAGATTTGGTCTCCTACCGAACCATATCTCATACGGTGTCGTAGGAACACACCTTTGAAGGAATCTTATTCAAAAGATGTGCGGCTGTTAAGAGACAGTAGCCCATAAGTAATAGGGCAAATCTGTGAAACTCAACATCGATCGGACCATATCCAATAAAGTCCGATTTCTCCTCTCAGATACACCATTGTGTGTGGTGTACCTGGAGGAGTATATTGAGCGAGAATCCCATTCTCCTTCATATAATCCATGAACTCACCACTCATATATTCGCCGCCTCGATCTGATCGAAGGCATTTAATATATTTACCAGTTTGTTTTTTCTACTTCATTTCGGAACTCTTTGAACTTTTCAAAGGTTTCCGATTTATGTCGCATCAAATACACATAACCGTACCGTGATAAATCATCGGTAAAGGTAACGAAGTACGAATAACCACTGTGAGCAGTTTGACTTAGTGGACCACATACATCAGAATGTACGAGTTCCAGTAAGTTAGTGGCGCGGTGTCCAACACCAGAAAATGGGGCTTTGGTCATCTTACCCTGAATACAGGATTCACAAGTTGGATAGGACTCAATGGTAAGATCTGATATCAAACCATTCCTAACCAATTGGGTAAGGCGTTTAACGCCAATGTGACCAAGTCTCATATGCCAAAGTTCAGTATTATTAATTACAGGTAAACTACGTTTATTAACTCCAGTATTTAATATATCTTTTGAAGTTTGCAATGTATAATGACCATGCTGGTTTGGACAACTAAGGATCTGAATATTATTTTTATCATATAAATACAAAGAACTATTCTTAATATTAATACAAAAGCCTTCTGTATCCAATACAAAAAGTGATATAATATTAGCGACACATCCCGGTACAAAATGACAGTCATATAACAAAAGTGTCCCATTCGGCAATGAGATCTCGCATACTCCCACTGCAACTGCATCCAAAGAGTCTCCACTCCCGAATCAAACTGCATCTCTCCAGGCTTCAGTTTCCTACTTCCTTCAGCACCTGCAACGAATTGCAAATGTGAATGGGACAAGCAGAATCTAAAATCCAGCTGGATGTAACGGCTTCACAAGCCAAAGATAAATCAATAACTGGAAAAATAAAAGTACCTGATGTAGAAGCTCTGTCTCTCCTCACTTGGGCAATGTAATCAGGACAGTTCCTTTTCCAGTGCCCAACTTTGCCGCAGTGGTGGCATTTGTCTTCAGAAGCCCTTTTGGGCTTTGCAATCTTCGCCTGTGGTTGAGGACCAAAAGCCTTCTTCTTCTTCTTGCCTTTCTTGTCTTTCCCTTGGACCATCCTTGGGAAGAAGCCGAAAGAGAAGTAGTTCTAGGAGGGCGAGTCGGTACTCTCCTTCTTAAGTCCTCTTCTGCCGTGAGCAACATCCTATGTAGCTCCTGGTAGGTACAGACAGTCCCGTGCATGTTGAAGTACATCACGAACTGGCGAAATGAAGCTGGCAGTGAACCAAGAATGACACTCCTACCGAGAATGTCATTCAAGATGAGATTATGTTGCCTCAATTGATCGATCAAATCGATCATCTGAAGAACATGTGGGCTGACACTCTCTGCCCCTCATCCAGACGCGCATGGAACAGTTCCATGGCGACTTTGTGAACAATAACTTGTTCCTGGTTCTCAAACGATTGTCTCAATCGCGTCATCATACTATATGAATCTAACATACCATAGTACTGTTGCTTGAGTTTCGGAGACAGTGAACTAAGGATGTATGATTTAACCCTTAAATCATCATCCTTCCAAGTTTCAAAAACTTGGCGTTCCTCCTCCGAAGCATCCTCGCCTACTGCAAGGGGAAACGGACCCTCAAGAACATAACCCAGCTTCTCGGAATCGAGGACAATCCTCAAATCCAATTCCTAGTCTGCACAGTTCTCAGCCCCTTTCAGTTTGTTTGCATCAAGCATACGTGCAAACTGATTTTTGGATTGTGCCGCCATCGCCAATCTATCATATAGATCACGAAAAACGGTTAGCAGAAATTAAGCAGTTTCATATAATATCAAAAGCATAAACTAGATCATGGATTTTTAATCTAATATGCCCATCCCAGTAAATCATGCAATACTGTAATCCCAAAACAGAATACAAATATTTAATAATTAAATTAAATACTAATAGTGAAAAGTGGATCCCGTGAATATATTTCGGCTCACAGCAGAGGCACGGTCTCGCCTACGTATATTCATCAGGTAGAAAAACTCATTTGTCAATCATTCACTAATGTCTCCTAAGTATCCGGTCCTGGCCGTTTCTCGTTGTCGCTGCGAAGGAAGGCCCACAAGGAGACGTACCAAGGTTAAACTCGTCAATGATAAACTCAAGTTACTTACTTAATTCTGACAGCTAGGGCACGTTCAGAATTCCGCTTTTACTTGAATTTACCTAGTATCTGATATATATCCGGTATAAATAAATCTTTATCGGCTACATCCTCACAGCAGAGGCACGGTCTCGGATGTAGTCACAAAGAAGTATTCATAAACCGTATTGACAAGACGGACCATATAACATGCAACAAATACATAATTACATTCAAACCTTATTAATTAGGGATTTTCAGCTAAGTGTCATACACCCTAAATCTAACCAATTTAGATCCTAATAAGCATGCATAAAGTCAAGAAAACATGATTAAACATTGATTCAATGAAGACTAATCATATTAGGTGGCCTAGAATCAGACTCGCTCTGATACCATTTTGTAGGGTTTTTAGGGGGTGAATCGGTAACGCAGCGGAAGCGGTGAAAATCCGATTTTCAGATTTCAAAAATTTCTCTCGGATTAATTAAATAAACATATTTATTTCATATTCCAATAATCAAATTATGAAAATAAATTCAATAAAACAATTTTAAGTGAATTTACCGAAATACCCTTGCTTTGGTATTTTGTCCGTTTTAGTCCGAAATTGATCCAATCAATTTTGAATGATTCTAAATCATTTCTAAGATGAACTTATGATGTTCAAAACATCAAAATACCAAAGGAACCAAAATCCCCAATTTTACCTCACAAGGCCGAGAGCCTCCTTTAGGTACCATTTTGTGCATTTTGCACTTTCATGCTTGAAGACACATCCAAATGATATAAAATCAACATGAAACTTTATATGCATCATATACACACATAAATACACAACATATATGAAAAGCCCCAAATTTGGAATTAGTTAAGAACCCTAAGTTTTTCAATTTCCACAAATTGGACAAATTAGACCAAACACATTAAATCAATTACTTCAATCCCATTCTTCTTCCATCCAATCCAAGTCTCAACACAATGAAACAACTCAACTCAAGATCAAATCTAGGTCATTTAATAGTGGGTCAATAACTCTAGATTAGCAACATGGTTTCAAAAACTTAAAAGAAAGTTACAACTACAATAGTCACAACCTTCCTTCACCATACATGCTCAACACTTATATCAAACTTCCATCAACAAAAACACAAAGAAATAAAGAAAGAAATAATCTAAGAACATCAGATGTGGAAGCCTAGAACCTAAGGAACAATTTCCTCTCTAATAGCAAGTTTGAAAAACTTACTAAATTCCAAGCTATCTTTGATATGTCTTTCTTTCTCAAGCTTTCCTTAGTTTTCTTCAATGGAGTTTATTGGTAAAGTGTATTAGGTTAAGTGTAAAGTGAAATGAAAACAATATATACTTGTTATAAAACAGCCTTGGCCGAAACTACAAAGGCAAAAATAAGTTTTGTAATTTCATTTTCATTTCAACTTAATTTGGTCAACTTGATTAAATATCTCAAAAAACACTTTATGGATATTTATTTAAGTCAACAATTGCAACTAACATCACTTAGTTAATATATCCTAATGTAAGATATTTATATTTTAATTAATTTAATCATTTAACAATTAAATAACTAATTAATTAATCAAATACAAATATATTAAATATATGTATAATATTTACATTAAATATCAAAAAACATATATTCATTTAGGATATAAGTCAAATAACTCATTTTGACTATTAATTAATGTGTATTTAAATTAATCAAGTATTAAATGTAATACACAATAATTAGGAAAATGACTATCTAGTCCTTTTAGCACGTATCTTGCGTTTAACCTTTAAACGACTTTATAAATAATCAATATTATTTATTAATGTTGCTCTAGTGCTCTACGAGTATGTTTCATTATTGAGACTCTCTAGATTCAGGTATATCCGTCACGAAATCTAATTTCGTGTCCATAATCTATCCACCCGTAGATTATAACGATCACGGATAATCTCGCTGAACCATACAGGTCGAGGTCATGGCAAATGTATAATTCCTCCGTCACAGGTATCCGGATAAATCCCAGAGATATAGATGTAAACGTCAAATCTCTATCGGGATTATCCAGTCGACTATTCTATTAGAAATCTCAAAAGAATGTTTAGAACTAGCTTCTAAACTTTACCATGGGCCCATGGTTTTATCTGATTGCTAATCATATGGACTACCTATGCTCTGATACACAGAACTGACGGATCCTATCTTGATACACATAGGACACCCTGAGGATCTATCTACACCCAACACGAACAGGCGGAGGTCTGATCTATAAATGACGGTGACGTGACTGCCGTCTAAGTGTAGAAGATGTCTCATGTTCCCACATGGCATCTCAAGTCTAAGAATCACAAGTGCTACTCAACCCAAGAAGATTCTTATTGACGCTGGTGTACCATCCATTAAGAATCTTCGGTGAGTCATTCAGTGTTTATCCGCTATAAACACCTACACGTCTATACTAGTCTCCAAGACTAATGGTTCATTGAGAAACCATTGGAATCATATATTCCAGTATACGACATGTACCAGTCTCAACGGGTTTACTATACTGACCAAGTAGTGTAAACCTTGACCAGGAACTGTCTGAGAATGACAACGTCATGATACTACTCAATGTCCGTTGTGACGCTTTTGCAACTGTATCATGACTAATCATTCTAGGGTCATTACGTCTTTACCATATAGAAAGATAGATTATATTATAGAAACTGCATATATTATTCATAATAATAATGTTTTACAGAAGTATTTAACAGAAATACAACAGGGAATTGGCGCTCTGAGCACCAACCCCAACAGTCCAGTGGTGTTTAAAATCTATTATGCTTTCTAAATTTATTGGTGTTCCAATTCCACTGGCGTTCTGATTCATTTGACATTCTAATTCTGACAATGTTCCAATCTCATTATATTCCAAAGCTGTTTTCCAATTCTAATTCTAAAATATCAGTATTCCAAATTCATTGACATTCCAAACCATTGGTGTTCCAAGTCTTTCATTTTCCAATCCTATTGGCGTTCCAACTCCGTTTAGTTTTATAACCCTGTTAGTATTCCAAACCTCTTGGTGTTTTAAACCCATCTAGTTTTCCAATCTTGTCAATATCCAAACCTATTGGTGTTTTAAACCAATCTTATTTTTCAAACCTTTTAGTGTTCCAAACCTATTGGCGTTCCAACTATGTTCAGTTTTCTAAACCTATTGGTATCCAAATATATTGGTGTTTTCAAAACTCATCGACCTATTTCATCTTTCAAGGTGATCATTTTCTAAAATTCATTTGTTGTTCGAAGTATTCCAAAACCTAATTTTTCCGATCTAAAGGCAATCCAAAACTTGTTGTTGTAGGCATTCCAAAACCTAATTGCGCGGCAGGCGTCTTCCTCAGCTATTACATCTAGCGAGGCCTTGCCCCCATGTACTATATTCAGGTGGGTCTCTCCCAATGTCTTATTCTTCTGACGGTCAGATGCTCCGTGTCTTGTGGGCTTCAACTTTTGACTTCAATTAAGTGTTCTTGCTTTGTTTCTTGGAGGCTTACTTTTTCCAAATTTTCTACAAAAGAAATGTTATATATACATATGTATGTATGCATATATGCAAATGATCTCTAACTGATTGTCCATTCTTTGGCTTGAAGGGGTGCATGAGTCGTGATGCTTTTCGCAGAGGTATCGTCAGATTTTGTCTTTCTACTATCCAGGCTATCTATCGGGGTTCCCTCAAATCATCGATTTTGCTATCCAAATTCCTTTAATCATGCAATGAATTTTTTACATATTCTCAAATTATTTTTTTTTGAAATCTTGTCTCTTTCCAAGGCATGAGCATTGTCTAAATTCAAAATTTCATTTTCAACTAAGGTTTCACCTTTCGAAAGCTTCTCCGTATGTGTGTGATCCTTTTACAAAGAATTGCGCATAACTTGGATCAGTTTATGTTGGCGTTAAGTGTAAGTTAGTGCTGACACTTTAGTTCATTTTTCATTTTTTTCTTTGTTCAAGGTAATCTAACACCTAGTTAAAGATCAATATGATTTTTCAAATATTTTTATGTAAGGCTTATCCCCAGATTCCTTAAGTCATAAAATTGCCTTTTGACACAAAGATTGCACAATTGTGATGCGAGCCCTTGTTTACTCAATAACTTCACCAACTCAAGTTACTTTGCATACTCATTATCTGATTTTTCGTTTGACTCAAAAGTAGTCATGAGGTTTATGATACTCTTGGTTACTAAACAATCCAGACAGCGGGATAGATTCTTTTGTAGGATTCATCTTTTTTTATTTTATTTTCTTTTCACATTTTTTCTCTTTTCTCAATTTTCACACATTTTTTATTTGCATAATCTCTTTAACCTAGTGTCATCTTAGTCTTAATCTTGAAAAAGTGTCAAATGAATGTCAAGTGTTTTGACCATCTCTACAACTTATACTAGTATAATCTCTTTCTAAGTGTTTTGTAATTCTAAGTGCAACTTAAAACTTATTTCAAAATTCGGACGTGCTCATTCTCATCGAAAGATGAAAAATTTTACAAAATCAAATTAATTTCAAAAAAGAAAGAGTCATTACATGACAAAGAGTAAAGATGCAAATGCAATGACCTACGACCCAATTAGTGCATGGTCGGGTTTCCTTCAGGGTCTGGAATTCAGCCAACGTCGATCAAGTTCTAGATCTTATGCCTGAGGCGAAGGCAATTGTCAGTGTCATGACCCTTCTCTTGGTGGAAGTGACAGTATTAATTCAGGTTTCATGTGGCGAGAGATTGGGTTTTGTAGTGGTTTAGGCTCCAAGGGCTTCAATAGGTTTTGTTTCTCAAGCTTAGCTAAAACTTTGGACAGTGGCCTTCCTAAGTTGGAAAAACATCATTTCTGGACAATGTTAACTTTTTTTGTTTCTGAGTCTTCTCCTTTATTTTTCTTATATTACCCCCGGCCGTAGAATTTCTTTTACTCGACTTCTTCTTCTATGTCCATGACAATCTCCTTCAACTATCGAAAGTCCAAAATCAAAGAGGTCATCATCCTCAACTTGTTATAAATTGAGGGGTTGATGCCCTTGATGATCATTTTTATTTGATCTTTTTCTGATGGCCTAGTTTGCATCTTCAATAGTCGACTCCTCCAGCAGTCCATGTATTCTTTGAAGCTTTCTTCAAACTTTTTTCGGTGTTCTCTAAGTCAGAAAATGATGCATCTATCTCCATGCCTGTGACGTATTGACTAAAGAAGGCTTCAGTTGTCCATTTTTCCCTTGGCATATCCTGCTATGTCATTTTCATCATCTACAATGGGGTTCTCCTCGACCTTACTCTCAGTCTCCTCCTGCCTCTTTCCATTAGTCTCGGCCTTCGTTACTTGAAGTGCATTCCGATTGACCATGACAATGATAAGGATTTGCAGCTGTCCTGTCATCTTATTCATGGTAGCCTCTAATTGTTCGACTCGAGAACTGTCTTCATCTGCAATTTATGTGTTGCTTAGGATTATCTTCTTTACTAATCTTCCTTTCTTACTATCTAAACGCTCCACTATGATGGCTTTATTCACAAAGTGTTAGTATGATGCATGCATGAGATTCATGAAATACAAGGTTAGTTCACGCAGTATAGATACTTCCAACCTTATCTCTCCTACTCACGTGATAAGTCCATATCTTCCCTAGGTGTGGCTTAGCTAGTGCACCAATAGGGGGTACACAAACTTGTTCTCTCTTATGCTAAAGGTAAACATTGGCTACCTTGGTTCCGTTCCATCGTTGAAAGACAAGAGCCGCCCATTTACAAAATGACAGTCTAATATGGGATCGTGCCATTATTTAAAAATGACGAATTATACCCTTAGTAATCATGGTTATTGGGGATGGGCTAATAAATATTTAGGAATGTGCAAATAGGCCAAGAAAAGATGTTCCATTTCTGAATGAAAGCCAGTGTGAGTATTAGACTCATGTCTTGGCATATTTGTATTATAACTAAATATTCCAAGTCCAATTGGGTTTTCATACATGGTAGCCCATTGACATTTCAAAGCATTCAATCAAATTATCATGGAACATAAACTTGTTCCGGTGAAAAGGCCCAACAAGTTCATTGTCCAATGATAAAGAGATTAAATGGCTTCAAATGGCTAGGGCCCAATCACAAGCAATAGAGAGGCTCTTATAGGATAATCAACTACGGGCTTTTATGACGGCTCAAAAGGGTATGGCATGAGCTCTTAGTAGCAAAGAGTTGCCCGCAACTTGGTCTCCCCACTTAAGAGTACAATTGACCAAGTGGATGCACGTTTTTTATACCTAAGGGTACGTGCTAATAAGTGAAATTATCATCATATACCAATCCACCGCTTTAAGTAAAAGAGATTTCTTGATACATGACATCATCGGGGTTTAAAGGATATGCAAAAATAATGAAGACATGGTTCATCTCAGTCTCACCAAAGATACTACAAGATATTTTTTCGAGGCCGATTCTCGATCCCTAATGGAGTTGCCAACTTTAGGAGCGAAGCAGGATTTCCTGCTATGCATATGACATCGGCGATCACGACACTACTGAGCTCGCAGCTCGTAGAGAGTACGAATAGTCCCACATGAGAACTAACTTGAGAATAAAGGAGTCGCCAACCAGTATGAGACAATGTGAATGGTTTAAGGCCACACTACACCTCTCGTTAGGTCTGACCTTAAATCCATTTGGGTTCCGAATAGTCCCTTATTGATGCTAGTATAATATCGAGGTTCAAAATATGATCTCTATTTCTTATAATGCAATCACACACATGAGAAACTTAAATCACACACTGATGAGTGGTAATTATATCACTATTTCCCACTCATTTAACTTAATATTTGGTATAGTTTCTTGATTTTTGTGAATATTTTGATGTGTTTTGTGTTATTTTGTAGATAAATAAAGTTTCAGGACTCTCTGGAGGTGATTTGGGGCCAAAATAGTGAAAAATAGACAAAAGGGAATTTTCGTAATTTTACGCGTCGCGACGCGCAAGCTTTTGGCGTCGCGATGCCTAATGTGCGCCGATCCATGCTAACGTGCATCGGGTCCACGTGTCAGAATCTGAAAAGTTGGACTTCGCTAACATGCACTGTGCCACGTGTCACCATCACAGCCGGTCTGCCAACGTGCGCCGTGCCACGTGTCGCAATCCTACAGTGCTGACAATCGCCATCACCACATTTCGCCACGTGTCACTCCACGTGTCTGCCATGTCATCGTCCACATCACCGGTTGACCGAGTCAAAGTGCCATGTCATCACCACATCATCATCAACCAATCACAGCGTGCCACGTGTCGCAATTCTACGGTGTCGATAATCACTTTCGCCATGTGTCACCATATCAGTGCCATGTCAACACCACATCAGCTCAATTATTGACTCATTTATCCGAATTGACATGTGGCAGATAAGAATCTGAAACCATCCAATCACGCGTTGACACGTCATCGCATCACGACGCAAGAACAAACTTGGCGTCGCGACGCACGGAGCTTATTGAGGCCTATAAATAGAGCTCAAAATTTCAGTTTCAGATGCACCTTCCTCTCTGAATTCTCTGATGTAAATAGGGAGTTTTTGTTGGACAATTATGACCAATAGCATCACTATTTATACAGAACATGGTGTTGTTGTACAAATTAACTATGTGACAAAGGAAATTGCTCTTTTATCATTTGTAATTGGATTATCGGGATATATAAATGATAAAATTCTATATGATTAGTTCCAGATTAATAAGATATGAGACAGTATTAATCCACTAAGGTTTAATCATTAAAATATCCATAGTCGTAGTATTATCGAGATTGGACATCGATAATACGAAATAGACCAGTATCGCACTTGCGAGTTGTGAGAGCATAACGGCGTAATTCTCATATATTTAAGTATTGAATACTTATGCGAGTGTGATAGGGGTTGTGTTTACCGATGGTATGAAAACATCTTCGCAGTGGATAGACCCCTCAGAATTTCATTGGTAGTATGACTATGTGTCTATGGAAGTCCGAATCAGGGTAGGTGTATTTGGTCTTAACTTGAGACTTACATCTCTAATACTTGCGACAATCAATATACTTTGGTTTTGGTCGTCCGGGGCTTTAACAGGTTTTGTGTATGCCTCTTCTGAGTATATTGAGAATCGTAGTGTATTGGGTGTGATGTCAAGATGGAAGTATCACTTCAGTCATATGGAGATGATGAACACGCAGGATACGAAACTTGTACTGTTTAGTACTGCAGTCATCAGGATAATATGACTAGGTCATGATTATCCGATTATAGAGACTAGTTACCAGAGATCCGATATATGCTTCGTACGGGACAGACACAATTCCAGCCCCAAACCTAGCATGTGACATCTGATACTGGATCGCAATACGCAATACTATGTATACTACGCATGACATAGATTTCATATTCCTTAAAAGAATATTTCTAGAGAATTAGGTAGGCGTGGCGCTTTGCTAGAAGCCAACAATGTCTTGTAAATCGGTAAGAACGTGGTACTAGGTACGCACGTATTCGGATATTCCGATGACCGGATTTACTGCCAACATATCCAGGGATCTCATGGGTCACTTCCCGAAGATTCACCGATGACGTATGACTCGAACATAATTAATCTAGAATTAATTATAAGAGAGAGAAAATTAATCTAGGATTAATTACAGAGAATTTTATCTAGGATAAAATTCAATTAATAGAGAGAGAGCGATTAATTAGGAATTAATCGATAAAATAATATATTCGATATATTAAATGAAATTAGATTTCATAACGGAATTAAAATTAGATTTTAATTTGGGCGAACGAATTAATTTAGAATTAATTCGCGAGCGATGTGAATAGTAATTTTGCTAGGCATAATTATTTAATTAAGTCGCAACGGAAATTCGTTAATTCGGAATTAGCGAACTCGAGCCCAGGGTGTGTTGCGGGCCCACTCGGATTTTGAATCAAGTGGGGCCCACATGTCACATCACCTAGTCAACTTTATCAACATTTTGTTGATAGAAGTAGATGGGATTTGATGGTTGCTTGTTTCTTACACAAGCATTATTAAAATTGATGTGATAGTGACTTGTACCAACTTTTGGAAAATTGGTAAATGGTATTTGATTTTTGAAATCAAATAACTCAAGACATACAACACATCTTCTTCCTTCTCTCTCCATTTCACGCCTTTTTCTCTTTCTCTCCCTATTTGAGTTGGCTTGGCGGAATGGCCTTTTCCTCTCACATACTCTATTTGGACGAGAGTTACAAGAAGGAAACTAATGGATTTTGTTGCAAAATCTCCTATGCTAGCACATCAAATAGTCTTACAAAGGTGTTAGGGAAACTTATCCATGAGTTTGGAATTCAAGGATATGCTTGGAAGATCAACATACATCAAAGGAACAGATTGGAGCAACAACCATGGAGGCAAAGTTTTGAACTCTCCGCCAACATTCAAACCAAGCATTGTAAGTATGTTCCACATTCTTACTTTGTTGTATTCACATGATTTCTTGCTTAATTGATATTGGTTTGACCTAGAAAACCCAACAATGGTATCAGAGCCATAATTGAGCATGAAACTAACTTAGGGTTCATTAACTTTAATTTGGGTATTTTGATTTGAGCATGTTTTATTCAAATTGTTTGTTTGAGCATGCTTATAATATGTTAACTTTGAGTTGTGCATGATCAATTTGAAGAAAAATTAATTGGATTAATTTTCCCCAAATTTTGAGGCTTGGCCGAATATAACTAGAACCCTAGCTCTTGGTGATTTTTGAATTTTAGACAATTGGATGTGTTTAAAATGCGTGGGATATATTAGTTTGTGATTTAATTGGATTGAAATCAAAATTGATATAAAAAGTCCCCTATTACCGAGAGCTTAGGAAGCATGTTGGAATTGATTTTGCTTCAATTTGTGTTGGACATAAGTTGATTAATTAAAGCATGATTAATTAGTGTAATTAGTGTTTTGGAAATATTAATTTAACTAATTAATTATGGCTAATACACTTTAATTAAATAATTGTTATATTTGGAATATTATGATTAAATTAATTGAGCTTAATTTGGAATTGGACTAAAATGTTGTATTTGGGCTTAATGGGCATGGTTGGGCAAAGTTTGGTTTAGGATAATTGGTTGGATCCAATTCGGCCTAAAACCATTTCCATAAAGTCCAAATATAATATAATGGGCCTTTAAAATTTTAATTGGGCCTAATGGGCCTAAATTGATTTTTGGCAAATGGTGATTCCTTATTGGGCTTTGGTTGCCAAAGCCCATGCCTCATAAATTAATTGAAAGCCCATTGGACTTTAATTAAATTGACATTGGATGTTAATTGGGCTTTGAGACCCGTTAAGATTAGATTTAGAATCTAAGTCGCAAAGGCTAATTAATAAAGTGTAATTATTTAATTTGAAATTAAATAAAGAATTAGTATTGAATACAAATTAAATTGGATTTAATATTGTAGTTTGATATAATTCAAGAATTCGTACTTTGAGTACTTATTCTAAAAAGAGTTGGACTTGCGCAAATCAAATCGTTGTTTGAACATTGGATGATCATTAATCAAAGACTAATTAATTGGATTATATTGATTGATAACATGCTTTGTGTGAATACATGGATGTGATGTATGAATTATGTATATCAGATGGATATTAGATGGGTGAGGGCAATTTTGGTAATTATTGTAAAAAATTTAGAATTTATTAAATTGGACATGCGTGCCAGCTTATTACCTCTTGACTCTTTGTATTTCTCTTCTCACCTATTCCCCTCAATGTAAATGAGGTTTCTTTAGAAGTTGTATGTAATTGGGTAGAAGTAAGATTTGTGCTAGCGGGAGAGAGGAAAGTGAGAGATTTGTTCTAGGAACAAATTGTATTTATATCCATCCGCATATCATTATTAATATATTTATCGCACTTTATTATGCTTTTAGAATGCATGTTTAAGGGGGTATGATGAGACCTAATCAAAGATAATTAATTGGTTGCCAATTACGCGAAAAAAAACCCTCAATAAATATTAAGCGTTTTCCTTCCATTGAATGATTCATTCTCAAGATCCAAGATTGACACTGGTTTGTTTGCCAAAGTCAAGACCTTTGTCCATCTTGGATGTGTTTGAATAATGAAGGCTTTGTTTCATATCGCATGTCTTGTCCAATTTGTGATTTGTTGGCCAAAGTCAAGATCACTTCTTGTCCATCGACATCGATTACGAAGCTTTCCAAGGTCAATGGGTCCCGCTTAACTAGAATCATTAAGCTTGTTGTGCCAAAGCCAAGGCTTAGTTGATTCAGAGGAAAATGTTAGGGAATATATCAGAGATATTGACATATATTAGATATATGTTTCGGACTTGATGTCCACCTACTGGATCTAGGAATTGGATGAGATCCAATTGATCTTAGAGATCTACCTAGTTAAATATCATACAGCTTGTTGGCCAAAGTCAAGGTTATGTGTTATTTAACGGGATCCTAGCTCACTAGGAAACACGGTTTCCCGAGTACTCAACAGAGGGTTAGAGGCTCGCCGAAAAATAGTGGGAGGCAAGTATTAAATTTGCAATTTCGTTTAGATACTTGTCAATACATGCTCATTTCATTTTTCGTCATTACATAAATATATTAGTAGGAATAATATTTAATTATTGTTTTAAATTAAACAGTTGGACTGTATTCAAACTACTTCAATTTATAGTTGATTATATAATTGGATTATAATAATCAATATATTTGAATTTAACTAATCAAATTATAGTTGATTATATAGTTAGACTATAATAATCATTATATTCAGTTGTACCCGATATCCTTGATTGGATAGTTGGACTATTGGAATAAAGATAACTGAAAGACTAGCATTTAGAACATAATCCTGGGTGAAAATATTTTTAAACGACTTTAATTTTCAGATTGGGAATAGAACCTCAGGATAGTCCTGGGAACTGAGAAGTTACTCTATTTGATAGAGCAACCTCTCGGGCCTAAGCCCGGAGTTGAGTGAATAGTGGAGCATGAGTTTTGGAAGACTCATGGTGATGATAACTTTAGTGTTCAATCTGTTATGCTTACCGTAATGACTCTTTAATTCCGTCGTCAGACTAAAGGATTAGATCCTTATAACATGATGTTGAAATTAAAGATCTTCATAGATCTAATCTTAGATCTTAGAAGTATAAATTGCAAAAGAAGATCTTTCGCTCGTGTATGTCAGAAGGTACATTTGTCGAGTACTAGATGTCGAAGATGATTGCTGACATCGATCAGCTAGGTTAGCTGGGCATTACCTACGTGGCTGAGACTACCAAAGATTTGATCTTATAGTCTCTACCCAAAAACCGAGGCAGGTTTATAATGAACCAAGAGTAAACTCTTGGAGAGTTGATGGCTATGCTCTAGGAGGCAAAGCCAGAGCATTTGAAAAGGGCAACGGCAAAATCATCACAGTCTTCTGGGAAGACAAAGGACATATCCCAAGATGTCTGCCTAAACTGTGGTAAACGGGGTCATTGTATGTGTGACTACCGTATAGACAAGGCATACATGAAGGAAGTAAAGCGGGGGCAAGGCTCCGGCTTCAAATATGTTTGTCATAAACATGTTCGCTATTAGTTTCAAAATTGGATTTTTGATATTAGATGTGGTACATAAATATGTACTGATGTGCAGAATCTGCTGATTAGCAGGAGACTGACTTCAGTTGCGATCAACCTATGAGTCAGAAACGGGACAATAATCACTGTTTTAACCGTAGAAACCTAAGTTTAGGAACTACCCTTTAGGTATGTACTTAAATTAGGAAACTGTTATAATGTACCTAGTTTGACTAGAAACATTATCTCTATATCTAAGTTTAACCCGTTGCGGGTTTACTTTTATATTCTAGAACACTAAGTGTTTTATTTTATAAAGATGATATTGAGATAAACACATTAGATGTGAATAACATTATTTATATTTTGAATATAAATGAATCTAAAACGTATAACATGACAAACAAATAGCTCAAACTGAATTAATCAGATGAGACTTATTTGTGACATTGTTGTCTGAGACACATTAACAAGACTCGTATGTCCACACTTTCGAAGAGTGGATACTAGGATGGATTTGATTCTAATTCAAATAATGTCTACGAATCTAGTTTATTGGGCAAGGTGCCTAAAATACCTTTTACTTTGTAAAAGTATAAGTGCCACCAATCTGTTTGCCCTCGTTCATAGTGACGTAAGTGGGCCCATGTCTAGCTAGGCTAGAGGTGGATATGAATACTTCGTAACCTTTACGGATGTGGCATCGCGTTATGGTTATGTGTTTCTTTTGAAACATAAATCAAAACCTTTGATAAATTCAAAGAGTTTCGACACGAAGTAGAAAAACAGACCGGAAAAAGTATTAAGACATTACGGTCGGACTGTGGTGGCAAATACTTAAGAAATAAATTTCTCAATTACTTGAAGGAGTATAATATTCTTTCAATATGGACTCTTCCCGGAACACCTCAATTTGACTGTGTTTCCGAAAAGAGAAACTGAACTTTGAGGACATGGTAAGGTTAATTATGAGTCGCTCTGAGCTACCACTTTCCTTATAGGGATACGCATTAAATAGTGCAATACTTATTTTGAATAAGGTTCTATGAAAATCTGTTTGACAGACTTCATATTAGATATGAACAGGAAAGAAACCGGGTTTTCTCATTCCTGAAGATTTGGGAATGCTGGGCATGTGTTTGGATGATACCAAACTAGAACCAAATCGGATGAGTGCCTAATGTGTAGTTGGTTATCCTAAGGAAACCAAAGTATAGTACTTATACAACTCACAAGAGAACAATGTAATTGTTGCTCGCTATGCGGTTTTCCTAAGACGAATACCTATATGCAGTGGAAAGTGGGAGGAAAGTAAAACTCAATGAAAATCGGAGTAATACTGTTCCAGGCACCAAATCCTCATGGAACACAAACAGTTCATCAGGGATTAAACTGTAGCACAATCTTCAAATACACAAGAACCGCGTAAGTTGGAGAGAGAGTCAGAGAACAACCTATGAGGTATGGGTTTCTGATCTCACCTCGTAAAGATGTCAATCTTATTGAGGAACACAATCCGGCTACGTATGAGGAAGTGATACAAGGTATCGACTCCCTATTATGGCAAAGTACCATAATGTCCGAAATGGATTCCATGTATACCAACAAAGTTTGGACACTGGTTGTTGTATCGGAAGGCATTGTGCCTATTGGTACTATTCTCGAGCATTTATGTTGCATAGATTCGGTTAGTTTATTGCACAAATCATATCATCACAAGTGACATAAGTAAGGGACAATTCTGAACCCAACGGTTTGAGGTCTTCCATTGCGAGGGGTGAGTGCGGCCTTAAATCTTTATCCCGGTTCACATCGGGTGGCGGCTCCATGTTATTTTGTACACCCAACTAGGCCGCTAGTCTAGAACAGCGTCGCCGATTTCTGTGTCCCACAGTTCTGTTAGCATCTGAGTTAGGCTACATGCCTACATCATAGGCTAAAGAATTAATGGTCTCATCAACGATCCAGATATATACTTCAACTATTCATCTGATTCGTTCGGATTATACATCGTGGCGATGTGATGATCGAATAAATCACATCAGATGATAACCTTGCAAATCCGCTGACAAAAGTCTTTCCTCAGCAGAAGTTTGAGCGAACCGTACATAGTTCGGGTGTAGGACACTTGAGTGATTTGCTATAGGTGTAACATCCCAGATATTCAGGACTATTCTAGAAGATTCCTGGAACGATATTATCATCTCGGAGCATGATGATAATGAAGAATAAGAGTTCAAGTGATGTCATATGGGTCAGAATAATATAAAGTAAAGATTTTTCGCATCGGAAGACTCGTCGTTTTAATAAATCAGTTACGCGATATTTATATTACGCGTAAAGTTTATAGTTTTGGTCACGAAATTAGTAAACAACCTTCGATCAAGTTGATTCTTGAACCATCAGACTCTTTTTTCCGATACGAACAACTTTCGCGTTGAAATGTTTTCGCAAATCGCGCCAGAAGGGCTTTAAAAGTGAAGATTTCTGAAATTACCCTTATAAATGGGGGCATTCTAGTAATTTCTGGATTTTGATATTTGTAATTTTTATTATTATTATTATTATTTTACCAAGCATTTACAAAAATCAAAAAAAAAGAAAGAAACAGAGAGAGGATCTCATGAGAGAGAGAAAGAGGTGAGGCCTTCATCGGTGGCCATCCGGCCACCCTCACACCGGCGGACCACCGGCATCTGAAGCGTCTGTCCCGTACGAAGCACATGTCGGATGTCTGGTAACTAGTCTCTATAATCGGATGAACATAACCTAGTCATATCATCCCGATGACTGCAGTACTTAAGAGTACTAGTTCCGTATCCTACGTGACATCATCTCCACTATGACTGGAGTGATACTTCCGTCTTGACATCACACCCAATACACTACGATTCTCAATATTCCCAGCAGAGGCGTACACAGAACCAGTTAAAGCCCTGGACGACCAAAACCAAAGCATATTGATTGTCGCAAGTATTAGCGGTGCAAGTCTCAGGTTAAGACCAAATACACCTACCCTGATTTCGGACTTCCATAGACGCATAGTCATACTACCAATGGAATTCCGAGGGGTCTATCCAGAGCGAAGCTATTTTCCTTACCATCGGTAAAACGCAACCTCCTATTACACTTGCATGAGTATCCAATACCAAAATATATGAGAACTATACTATTGTGCCCTCACAACGCGCACAAGTGTAATACTAGTCTTTTACGCATTATCGATGTCCAATCTCGATAATACTCTGACTAGGGATATTTCATGATTAATCCTTCGAGGACTGATACTGTCTAATATCATCTCAATCCAGGAACTAATCATAAGGACCTCATATCATTTATACATCTAGGTGATCTAATCACAAATGATAAGAGTGCAATCTCCTTTTTCACATAGTTAATTTGTACAACAACACCATGATCTGTACAAATAGTGACGCTGTGGAGGCTGGATTTCGGCCGAGGTCCATAATCGAGAATTTGATTGGTTTGGGGGCATTAGCGATCCTGTAAAACAAAGAAGTAGAGTGAGCAGGAGTTCTGCCCACCGGTATGGTGGGTGCCGGGGGCACTCCGACGCTCAAGTCAGAATATGGTAATGAGCTATAAACACCGTAGGATGGAGAACAAGGGCATATATTACCTTGATTCCCGTGTTATGCCGTGAGGGCTGTAGGTGAGAGGTGCTGAGGGCTATGGAGAGAGTATTCTCAGGCTATAAGTATGAGAGCTTCCCCCTTAGTCTGTGGGGACTTTGGTTCCTCTTATAGGCCATTCCAGGTGGGACTCATGTATGCCTTAATTGTCATACGCTTTAGATGCTTGTAACAGTCGAATCATGAAGAGACAGTTATGGACAGTCATTGAGAGGCAATTATGGATATTCATGGAGAGGCAGTTATGGGTTTGTATGTTTCATCATGTGTTGGCATTAATTGGGTTCGGGTATCGGTCTTTGGGTATGGTGTTTCTCCGAGCTTGGGCCTGCACAATGTCTTCGGGTTCGGTTAGAGGTTTTCGGTAGTGCATTTAGCAGTGGGCCTGAGACGAAAGGTCGAAATTACCCTTAGACCAAATTTGGCCCGTACAGTTTGTCCCCTACTCTCTAAGTCAAGGAGTCATTGGCTTGGAGAGTACTTGACGCGTGTGTCGCCTGGGGCGAGACCATATGATGTAGATATACATGAGCGTTGGTGCTTGAACCAAACGAATGTCAAGTTATGAACTTGACTCTACATTATCTATCGTGGATGTTTTCAGTCGAATGAACTAAATGAAGGTCAATGATTATGTACTTGGATCTACAAGAGCCATTGGGGATATACCCTATAGACTGAACCAGATGAAGGTCAGGATAATGATCTTCACTTTACGGGAGCCATTAGGGATGTATCCAGTCGACTGAACCAGGAAGGTCAGGATAATGATCTTGACTCTACATGATTATTGGAGAAGTACCAACTAACTGAACCTGCTGAAGGTTCAATGTGTATTTCACAGGACATTTTTTGTATGGACTGTAGGAAGTCCATGTCTTTATTTGACTCGCATGAGTCCGTGGGAAATGCCCCCGGTCGACTGAACCAAATGAAGATTCATGATAAATTTCATATGACATGTGTAGCGTATGTCTACAACTTGACTCGACGTGAGTCCATGGGGATGTCGCCGGTCGACTAAACCAGATGAATGTTTTAGGATATAAGTCATACAACATGTGTAGTTCATGTCTACAATTTGACTCGACGTGAGTCCATGGGGATGTCCTCGGTCCACTAAACCAGATGAATGTTTCAGGATATAAGTCATACGACATGTGTAGTTCATGTCTACAATTTGACTCGACATGAGTCCATGGGGGATGTCCCCGGTCGAATGATCTAGATGAAGATTCAGCAAATAATTCATACGACATTTGTAAACCATGTCTATAACTTGACTCGATATGAGTCCGTAGGGATGTCCCCAGTCGACTGGACTTGATGAGGCCAGGAAGATTAAGTTATACAACATGTGTAGTTCATATCTACAATTTGACTTGACATGAGTCCATTGGGGACGTCCCCGGTCGACTGATCTAGATGAAGATTCAGGAAATAATTCATACGACATTTGTAAACCATGTCCACAACTTGACTAGATATGAGTCCGTGGGGGATGTCCCCGGTCAACTGAACCAGATGAAGGTCAGTCGATTGGACCTGATGGAGGTCCTATCATATGGAGGCTTTGTAGAATGGACTTTGTCATCGAATGGGCTTGATGTTGTCTATGCGTATGGAAGTGTATGAATTTGATGGTTTTTTCAAGATTCAATAGCTTCATTCAGCAGGTTGTGAGTTGATGTCCATTGACTATTTTATATACTTAATTCTTTCACTTCTGTCGCGTCAAATGTGATCCTTTGGCCATACATTATACTTCAAATTTTTGTTTAGTGAGCCATATGGTGACATATAACAATGGGAGTTTTGTCTATTAAAGTTGGTCGATTTGGTAAAGCTTGTGTTGAAGCCCATTCAGTCACGCAATATTAAGCTCAATATAGTGCCACGTCCAGCCACATGCGCAAAGTATAGTAAAGTTTTACCAAATACATGTATGAATATTCTTGAAGAACATATTCCATGTACTATAGGCCCATGTTTGCTTGAAGCTTTTTGGCAGGCCCATGAAGCAAGTCCAAAACTAAAGAGAAAAATGAAAGGTAGGACCAAAGCCCACATTGCATGCATGCATGAAGAATACAAGAAGCCTACAGCCCATTCATGCAAAATTTTGTCCCACATCGCCTGGGAAGGCACCTGAGAGTAATGTGCTTCTTGCATAACCAAGAATATACAGAACATTGTACTTGGTGTTTACATAACTCGACGAGTCTGTGTGTACCAGAACTGCGGTCGACTCGAGCTCAACATCTAGGTTGTTTGTCTCTTTCTGTATGGAGATGTGTAGCGTGGGTTCCTTAAAGTGGCACTCAGGTGATTTAACACGCATATTTTGCAGTCGAATGATATTCATGCATGGTTTGTCACCAAGCTTGGTGAAGGATGATGCTTCATCTGTACCCCTAGTGCCTTCATTGAGGATGTAGAGCCTTAAACTATTTCGTTGAACTCTTGGATTTTAGAGGAGTAAGGGTTGTACAATGAGCTCTCAGTTTCGTTCGGTCCAGAGGGGTGTAGTTCGTACTGGATCTGGTATGCTGACAATAGATTATGGCGATAATACGCAAAACCCTTATAGTTGGAAATAGGATGGTTTGGTGACGACACTACTGAAGGGAAATTAATTTAGTTGTGCAGAATTATGGAAGCTGGATCCATCTCATATGAGAAATACAATCGTGTCGGCTGGAGGGCATTCACGTCACTGGAGGCATGCATGTGCTACGTAGCTTGCTTATCTTCGGCGCGTTAAGTCGTCTCTTATGTGCTGATCGAATGGGCTAGTTGGGAAAGCAAAGGCATGGGCGAGTGGGCCAGCTTACAGGCATGAAACCCCAAGCTGCATAATTAGGTGACATCTTTCTCCAAGTGGTGTCAGTGTGTCTTTAGCGTGTGGGACATGGCCTGTTTCTTCAGGGGTCGTGCTTTTTCATGCTACATGTGCCCCTTTATTGACTACAATATCCCGCTATAGGCTTTTAACATATGGGGCATAGGTTTGTGTCTGTGAGCTGTATAACATCTTCGTGGGCCTACTTTTGCGTGTTTGGGCTGGCTTTTTGGCAGCTTCTTCATGCAGTACACGAGGGTCTTGTAGCATTCACACGGTACTTTGGCGAGTGGATTATTCATTTCTCATAGTGTGCTTGTCGATTCGGACGTGGAGATACCAACTTGCGTCCTAAGTGCTTGATGACTTACCATAACCCTTTACATGGTGTTTTTTTTTTTTTTTTTTTTTTTTATCCATGGGCTTTTACAAGTTTCACTGGAGTGGGTTGTTTATTTGTGCTCATTGGGCTTTTTGGTAGAATGGATTAAGTTTTGGCCCTTTTTTATTTTATTTTAAAGGTCCTTCCTTATCATCTTATATATTCCTTAGACCTGGTGAAGGTCAATGGAACGACAATAGACTGGTCACATGGAGTGTCGATGAAGCTATTATCTACTAAACCTGATGGAGGTCAATGAGAGTCCACTCTACTGGCTCTAATGAGAATCCATGAAGCTACGATTAATTGGGCCTAATGAAGGTCCAATAGGGTCTTTGCTTAGTCTATAAGGCTTGGTATAGGTGGACTGGACCTGATGGTGATTAAAGAAGGTTCTTTACCCACCTGACCTTTTCATGTCATATAGGGAAGAATACAATCCCTCTATTCATGTAGTCTGGGCGAGATGACATTTTTCCACGTCGTATGGAGTGGATGACATTCTATCAATGTAGTTTTGGTGGAGATGACATTATTTCTATGTCGTCTGGAAAAGATGGTAAATCATACATTTCATCCGGAGGAATAACAACGTTCTTCGTCATTTGGAGAAGATGTCAGTCTTTTGGTGTGGTGGGGAGTTGGTGGCCACCTTGTAGTATGGAGAAAATGACTATCCTCTTATGTCCTTTGAGGGAGATAACAATCATCCGACGTAGTGTAAAGTTGTTGGCAAAGCATTTTATCATTTAAGTAATTTGACTTTGTCGTATCAAATGATACCTTATTCAAGCTAAGTCTTATTCCCTCTTATGTCGAATAGGACTTAAACAAGTGTCAAGCCTCGTACGTGGAGTGTCGAGTGGAATCTTCATTTTCTAATTTATCATATAGTGTCGATTGGGATCTATGGCATGTGACGAGCTATACATAGTATTGCATACTAAGACATTGTTAATGACATACTAATGTCGAGCGAGTGATCTTTAACAAGTCATATGTTAGACATTGCAAATGTCGACTGTGCCATCCACGACAAACACCAATTTTTAAATTATAATGTCGACTGGGACACCCTTAACTAGTTTCATACTATAACACCAATTACAAGGCTACTGCTTTATTAATATTGACTGGGAGAAAAAGTGTAAGGCATACCTAGTAATATTGACCGGGATGTCCTTGCCAAATCTTCATTCGGGTACTGTCGATTAGGACAATTCTCCTTATGCCACTTACATCACTTCACCATATGAGGTGAATGGTAAGGAAAATTGGTTTCATTGAAGGGACGCGCCTTGTCCCTAATGTAGGTCCCGGAGACTCTGGTCGAATGGAGTCTAAAATTGATAACAATCCATTAATGTCTTCTAGAGGGGATGGGAATCCTCTTAACATCTTCTATAGAAGGTAGCACTTCTTTTATGCAGTCTGGAAGTAATGGCAATCCTCTTATATAGTCCGAAGGTGGTGACATTCTATATGCCATCTAGAGTATATGGTAATTGCCCTAAGCAGTCTCGAATAGATATTAGTTATAAATAATATTTCTTGGTTGATTGAGTATGCGTGGGATGATGAGGGCATTCTCATGTCGACTGGAGGAAGTGTGTAGAACGGTCCAAGTGGTGGTTCATATACGTTGATTGAAGCAAATGTATTTTTGGTTGTCCGACACCGGGTAGGCTTGATAAATCGCTTTTTTAATCTCTTGTATTCCCTTGCTTATGGCGGAGAGGGTTTATTGTGTTTTCTCATCGCGTGACATCACACAATGAGGGTGTTCGACTAGATCGTAAATGGAGAGATCTTTGTCTGCTATGAATCGTTAGGGCCCCACGGTGGGTGCCAAATTGTGGAGGCTGGATTTCGGCCGAGGTCCACAATCGAGAATTTGATTGGTTTGGGGGCATTAGCGATCCTGTAAAACAAAGAAGTAGAGTGAACGAGAGTTCTGCCCACCGGTGTGGTGGGTGCCGGGGGCACTCCGACGCTCAAGTCAGTATATGGTAATAAGCTATAAAACCGTAGGATGGAGAACAAGGGTAGATATTACCTTGATTCCCGTGTTATGCCGTGGGGGCTGTAGGTGAGAGGTGCTGAGGGCTATGGAGAGAGTATTCTTAAGCTATGAGTATGAGAGCTTCCCCCTTAGTCTGTGGGGAATTTGGTTCCTCTTATAGGCCATTCCAGGTGGGACTCATGTATGCCTTAATTGTCATACGCTTTAGATGCTTGTAACGGTCGAATCATGAAGAGGCAGTTATGGACAGTCATGGAGAGGCATTTACGGATATTCTTGGAGAGGCAGTTATGGGTTTGTATGTTTCATCATGGGTTGGCATTAATTGGGTTCGGGTATCGGTCTTTGGGTATGGTGTTTCTCCGAGCTTGGGCCTGCACAATGTCTTCGAGTTCGGTTAGAGGTTTTCGGTAGTGCATTTAGTAGTGGGCCTGAGACGAAAGGTCAAAATTACCCTTAGACCAAATTTATCCCGTACAGATGCTATGGGTCATAATTGTCCAACAATCTCCCACTTGGCCTATAGCCAGTCACTGGAGTGTCATACACCCAAACTATGTACGGTTCGCTCAAACGTCTGAGGAAAGGCTTTCGTCAGCGGATTTGCATAATTATCTTCTGATGCAATTTATTCGATCATCACATCGCCACGATGTATGATCCGAACGAATCAGATGAATAGTCGAAATATATATCTGGATCGTTGATGAGACCATTAATTCTTTAGCCTGTGCTGACGCCTAGCTCTGCTACTTTCAGAACTATATCTAATCTAATTAGATTTATCATCGACCCAAATGGCTTCTATTGCTGCCTCAGCCGCAGTAATAACCCACATTTGTTTTTTATTCGGTAACAGTATCTTGCTTGGAAGATTTCCAGCTCACTGTTCCGTTATTCAAACTGTATAGTACCGTTATTTTTATCGGTTAGGAAACTTGCAGCAGTGATCCCAGTCACTTCAAGTTCTCATTATCCATAGTTTAAGACATCATCCTTAGTTCTCTAAGATACAAACAGATGTTTTTAATATCAATCCAGTGACTATCACTTGGATTGACCTGTTTGTGACTTCATATGCTCAAAGCGTATGAGACACCAGGTCACGTACATTTTTCAATGTACGAGTTCTCAGAGAGTGTTAAAAACTTTAAATCTATCCCAGTAGATCTTTATTCCTAGAATAAAGGTTGTTTCTCCCAAGAATTCTACGGAGAATTTTCATGAAAGTCAAGCTTTCACCGATTATAATATGGGAATATCATTTCCAAGAAATGACATATCATCATTATTTAGGACAGTCATTTTCAGTGCGCTCCCACTAACGTCCTTATATACACAAGAATCATTTCTCGTTTTGAATTAAATCATAAACCATTATGATTACATCAAAATAATAATTCCAAGAACCTAATGCTTGCTTCAATCAAAACATGGATCGAATAACCTGCAAACCTTGTTTGCTAGTTTTGATACGACAAAATCGTCAGGATGTTGTAAACATCCTCCAAAAGGTTTCCTTTTTCAGGAAAGCGATTTTTCCATTCAGCTGCTATATTTCATAAATGAAACATGCAGCATCATCAAGCATTATCCAAATGGATTTAATGTGGCAATAGGTAAAAGATTTCATTGTAATCAACACAATGTTGATAACAATACCTTTTCGCTACAAACCTAGCTTAACGATACTTTACCTAATAAACTAGATTCGTAGACATCATTTAAATGGAATCAAATCCGTCCTAGTATCCACTCTTCAAAAGTGTGGATATACGAGTCTTATTTAATGTGTCCCAGACAACACTGCCACAAATAAGTCTTATCTGATCAAATCAGTTTGAGCCATTTGTTCGTCATATTATATGTTTGAGATTTATTTATATTCAAAATATAAATACTGTTATTCACATTTAATGTGTTTATCTCAATATCATCTTTATAAAATAAAACACTTTAGTGTTATAGAAATTAAAGGTATACTCGCAACGAGTTATACTCGATATAGAGATAATGTTTCTAGTCAAACTAGTTATATTATAATAGTTTCCTAAATTAAGTACACACCCGAAGGATAGTTCCTAAACTTAGGTATCTACGGTAAAACAGCGACTTTCGTCCCGTTTCCGATTCACAGATTAATCTCAATTGAAGTCAGTATCCTGCTCATAGCAGATTCTGCATATCAATGCATATTTATGTGTCTCACTTAGTATTTAAAATCCAATTTTAATACTAGTAGTGAACATATTTATGACAAACATATTTGAAGTCAGAGCCTTGATCGTCTTCAATTCCTTCATGTCTGCTTTGTCCATACGGCAGTCACGTTTCAGTGATCCCATTTGCCACAGTTTAAGCAGACATCTTGGGATATGTCATTTGTCTTCCTAGAAGACAGTAATGATTTTGCCTTTGCCATTTTCTATATCCCAGAAACCTTTGGCCAAGCCTTGGGTTTCTAGAATATCGAAGTAAGGTGCGCCTTGCGCTACTTGCCTTATTGCAAACTTTGGCTTTATCTCATTGAGAATAGCCATTAAATCTCCAAGAGTTATTAATTGCAATTTAATACTTCTAAGATCTAAGAATAGATCTATGAAGATCCTTCAATTTCTTCATCATACTTTAATGATCTAATCCTTAGTTCTGATTAGAAAATTAAGGAGTCCTTTTGACAAGTATAATGGATTAAGCACTAAAGTTATCATCACATGAATCTTCCAAAGATCATGCTCTACTATTTGCTTAACTCTGGGCTTAGGCCTAATATATTATTTTATCAAATAAAGTAACTTATTAGTTTCCAAGACCATCCTGAAATTTTATTCCCAATTTAAAAATTAAAGTCGTTCAAACACATTTTCACCCAAGAGTATGTTTTAAACACTAATCTTTTAGTTATCTTGATTCCAATAGTCTAACTATCCAAACAACGATTTCGGGTACAATCTAATGTAATGATTATTATAGTCTAACTATATAACTAATTACAATTTTATTGGTTAAAATCAAATATATATTGATTACTATAATCAAATTATATAATCAACTATAAATGATCGGTAAAATTCAAATATATTGATTATTATAATCCAATTATATAATCAACTATAAATGAAGGGTAAAATTCAAATATATCGATTACTATAATCCAATTATATAATCAACTATAAATGAAGTAGTTTGAATACAGTCCAACTGTTTAATTAAAACAACAATTAAATATTAGTCCAACTAATATATTTATAAATAAATTATGACGAAAAATGAAATGAGCGCGTATTGGCAAGTATCTAAACGAAATTTGCAAATTTAATACTTGCCTCCCACTATTTTTCGGCGAACCTCTAACCCTTTTTTGAGTACTCGGGAAACATTGTTTCCTAGTGGGCTAGGATCCCATTAAATAACATACAATCTTAACTTTGGCCAACAAATTGTATGATACTTAACTAGGTAGGTCTCTAAGATCAATTGGATCTAATCCAATTCATAGATCCAGTAGGTGGACATCCAAGTCCGAAACATATATACAATATATATGCCAATATATCCAATATATTTTCCTAACCTTTTTCCTCTGAATCAACTAAGCCTTGGATTTGGCACAACAAGCTTAATGATTCCAGTTAAGCGGGACCCATTGACATGGAAAGCTTCGTAATCAATGTCGATGGACAAGAAGTGATCTTGACTTTGGCCAAAAAATCACGACTTGGACAAGACACCGATATGGAACAAAACTCTCATGATTCAAACACATCCGCAATTGACATAGGTATTGACTTTGGCCAACAAACCAATGCCAACTTTGGATCTTGAGTAAGAATAACTCAACGGAAGGAAAAACGCTTAATATGTTTTGAGGGTTTTTCACGTAAATTGGCAACCAATTTATTATCTTTGATTAGGTCTCATCATACACCCTTAAGCATGCATTCTAAAAGCATAATAAGGCGCGATAAATAGAATGCATAATAAGGCGCGATAAATAAATTAATAATGATATACGGATGGATATGTCACAAATTGTTCCTTGAACAAATCACTCCATTTCCTCTCCCCGGCTAGAACTATTCTAACATCTAGCCAATTACATAATACAATAAAGAAACCTCATTTACATTGAGGGGAATGGGTGAGAAGAGAAATACAAAGAATAAGGAGATAAAATGCTGGACACGCAGGTCCAATTTAATAAATTCTAAATTTATTACAATTTCCAAAATTGCCCTCGCCCTTCTAATATCCATCCGATATACATTATTCATACAAAACATTCATGTATTCATACAAGCATGTTATTCAATCAATCTAATCCAATTAATTAATCTTTGATTAATGACCATCCAATGTTCAAACAACGATTTGATTTGCGTGAGTCCAACTCGTTTAAGAATAAATACTCAAAGTAAGTAATCTTGAATTATATTGAACTACAACTTTAAATCCAATTTATTTGTATTCAATACTAATTCCAAATTAAATATTTACACTTATTTATTTGCCTTAAAGACTTGGATTCCAAATCCAATCTTAATGGGTCTCAAAGGCCCAATAACATCCAATGTCATTTTAATTAAAATCCAATTGGCTTTTAATTGATTCTTAAGGCATTGGCTTTGGCCATAATGGGTCAAACCCAAAATACCAAGGCCCAATAGGAATCACTCTATTGCCTACAAATTAATTTAGGCCCAATTAAATTCTTTAAAGGGCCAAGTGATGTATTTGGACTTTATGGAATTGGTTTTAGGCCCAATTGCATCCAATCCAAAAGTCCAAAACCAAACTTGGTCAAACCAAGCCCATTAAGCCCAAATACACACTTTTAGCCCAATTCATAATTTAAAGGCTTATTAACATAATTATAATATTCCAAATATCATAATTATTTAATTAAATTGTACACACTTTTAGCCAATTCATAATTTAAAGGCTTATTAACATAATTATAATATTCCAAATATCACAATTATTTAATTAAACTGTATTAGCCATGATTAATTAATTAAACTCAATATCTCCAAAATACCAATTAACTTAATTAATCATGCTTAATCCATCAATTTATGCTCAACACAATTGAAGCCAAAACACATCATTTCATGCTCAACATGCTCTGAATTTAACATAAACATTATTGACTTTGATTCTAATCTAATCAAACCAACAATCGACATTTAAACACATCCAATGATGTTACAAAAAAAATAAAACTGCAGTCCACTACACTGCTAGTTTCGGCCATGATAAGGGAAATTAAAAAATTTGATCCAATCAATTTATTCCAAATCTAATCATGCACAACTCTAAGTTAACATAATCTAAGCATGCTCAAAGCATCAATTTGAAGGAATCATGCTCAAAACACAAAAAACCCCAAATTTTAGTCTCATGAACCCTAAACTTTTCATGCTTAAAATTGGCTTTTGATACCATTGTTAGTGTTCCTAGAACATGCCAAAGATCTAATAAGCAAGAAAATGTGTTAATAAATTCATTATAAGTTGCGGAATTACTTACATTGAATGATTTGAGCTTTAAAAATTTTGAATGAAGATCTCCAAGATCATTCCTTTGTGTTGATTTCAAGCTTTGAGTTGGTTTCCCCATCACCTTAGTTGATTCCTTGAAGTGCTAGCTCCTTTGAAATTGCAACAAAATCAAAGAGATGAGAGGAAGCTTGTTCACGCCACTTGAGGGAGAATATAGCTAGGGTTTGTGTTTTGTGTATCTCTACACCAAAATGAGAGAGAGAGAGAGATTTTTGGTAAAAGCCAATTTATCCTTTTCACCTAAACAAGGTGGTTGGGTAAATGGTTTTGCCAAAACCATTCCAAGGTGGTTGGAAAGTGGGTGGTATGGCATGAATGCCAACCACTCTCCCAACTACCACATATAAAGTGGGCCCCACATTTGAATTCAAAATTCAAATGGATTCTACGAATGTTTGTCGCGGCTCGGATCCGTTTAATCCAATTAAACGAATTCTCGTCGCTAAATAATTAAATCTAATTTAATTAAATAACGACGCCTCGTAAATATATTACGAATTCCGTTTACGAATTAATTCTAAATTAATCCGTTCGCTCGTATTAAAGTCTGACTTTAATTTTGTAATGAAATCAAATTCATATTAATATATCCGATATATTAATTTTAGCCCATACGAATAAATTAAATAGAAAATCAAATTTAACTATTAATTTATTTTACCGATTAATTCCAAATTAATCGCGCTCTCTCTGTTCCGAACACATTTAATCCCAGATTAAATAATACCTCAATTAATCCCAGATTATTTTCTCTCTCTTAATTAATCCCAGATTAATTCTAATTTAAATCAACTGTCATCGGTGAATCTTTGGGAAGCGACCCAAGAGATCCCTGGATATGTTGGCAGTAAATACGGTCATCGGATTATCCGAATACGTGTGTACCTCATACCATGTGCTTACCGATTTACAAGACATGGTTGGCTTCTAGCAAAGCACCGTGCCTACCCAATTCTCCAGAAATATTCTTACTGGAATATAACAATCTATGTCAGGCGTAGTATACGTAGTATTGCGTATAGCGATCCAATATCGGATGTCACGTGCTAGGCCTGGGGCTGGAATTATGTATGCCCCGTACGAAGCACATGTCGGATGTCTGGTAACTAGTCTCTATAATTGGATGAACATGACCTAGTCATATCATCCCGATGACTACAGTACTTAATAGTACTAGTTCCGTATCCTACGTGACATCATCTCCACTATGACTGGAGTGATACTTCTGTCTTGACATTACACCCAATACACTATGATTCTCAATATGCCCAACAGAGGCGTACACAGAACCGGTTAAAACCCTGGACGACCAAAACCAAAGCATATTGATTGTCGCAAGTATTAGCGGTGCAAGTCTCAGGTTAAGACCAAATACACCTACCCTGATTTCGGACTTCCATAGACACATAGTCATATTACCAATGGAATTCTTAGGGGTCTATCCAGAGCGAAGCTGTTTTCCGTACCATCGGTAAAACACAACCTCCTATTACACTTGCATGAGTATCCAATACCCAAATATATGAGAACTATGCTATTGTACCCTCACAACGCGCACAAGTACTAGTTTTTTACACATTATCGATGTCCAATCTCGATAATACTCTCACTAGGGATATTTCATGATTAATCCTTCAAGGACTGATACTGTCTCATATCATCTCAATCCAGGAAGTAATCATAAGGAACTCCTATCATTTATACATCTAGGTGATCTAATCACAAATGATAAGAGTGCAATCTCCTTGTCACAAAGTTAATTTGTACAACAACACCATGATCTGTATAAATAGTGACGCTATGGGTCATAATTGTCCAACAATAAACTTATTAGAACATATGGTAAGTTGCATGAAGTAATAAGTAAGCTTGTATGTAGTAAATGTGTGTGTGTGTGTACTTGTTTGAGAATGAATTCAGTATGCCAATGAGGATTAATATAATCTTGGTAACAGGTGAGTAACGAGTTTAAGTATGATAGATAAGTATGTGAAATGTAAGGATAGATTTTGTGTATGCTTAGAGAAATGCATAAATATGAACAAACTCAGTGTGTTATAGATATACATGACCTGATGTATGTACATGTATGACATTTAATGAATCATGGCTAGAGTAGAAAGAAGCAGGAGAAATTCATATATGCATGTGTGTGTGTGTGTGTGTGTTAAGATTTTCAGAGATTGAGTTTCAGTTAACTATGTTTTTGAAATTCAAAGTGTTTTAAAAAAAGTTGAAGATGCTTTTGAAAGAAAAGTATTTCAGAAAAGTTTCTTACATTTTTGTGATTCTATTCATGTTTTAAAAGTTTATCCACGGTTTTATGTTTTCGGGGCATGAGGTAAACCTCACCTCAGTATGTAACTTGAGATACAGTTCGTAATTGACGGATATAGTAGCATGTGCACATGTGGAGGACTGAGGGGACGCTCTCAGATATAATAAGGTTTGAATGTAATTATGTATTTGATGCATGTTATATGGTCCATCTTGTCAATACGGTTTATAAATACTTCTTTGTGACTACATCTGAGACCGTGCCTCTGCTGTGAGGATGTAGCCGATAAAGATTTATTTATACCGGATGTATATCAGATACTAGATAAATTCAAGTAAAAGCGGAATTCTGAAAGTGCCCTAGCTGTCAGGATTACGTAAGTAACTTGAGTTTATCATTGACGAGTTTAACCTTGGTACGTCTCCTTGTGGGCCTGCCTTCGCAGCGACAACGAGAAACGGCCAGGACCGGATACTTAGGAGTCATTAGTGAATGATTGACAAATGAGTTGTCTACCTGATGAATATACGTAGGCGAGACCGTGCCTCTGCTGTGAGCTGAAATATATTCACGGGATCCACTTTTCACTATTAGTATTTAATTTAATTATTAAATATTTGTATTCTGTTTTGGGATTACAGTATTGCATGATTTAGTGGGAGGGGCATATTAGATTAAAAATCCATGATCTAGTTTATGCTTTTGATATTATATGAAACTGCTTTATTTCTGCTAACCATTTTTCGTAATCTATATGATAGATTGGCGATGGCGGCACAATACACAAATTATTTTGCGCGTATGCTTGATGCGAACAAACTGAAAGGCGCTGAGAACTTTGCAGACTGGGAATTGGATTTGAGGATTGTCCTCGATTCCAAGAAGCTGGGTTATGTTCTTGAGGGTCCGTTGCCCCTTGCAGTGGGCGAGGATGCTTCGGAGGAGGAACGTCAAGTTTTTGAAACTTGGAAGGATGATGATTTAAGGGTTAAATCATACATCCTTAGTTCACTGTCTCCGAAACTCAAGCAACAGTACTATGGTATGTTAGATTCCTATAGTATGATGACGCGATTGAGACAATCGTTTGAGAACCAGGAACAAGTTATTGTTCACAAAGTCGCCATGGAACTGTTCCATGCGCGTCTGGATGAGGGGCAGAGTGTCAGCCCACATGTTCTTCAGATGATCGATTTGATCGATCAATTGAGGCAACATAATCTCATCTTGAATGACATTCTCGGGAGGAGTGTCATTCTTGGTTCACTGCCAGCTTCATTTCACCAGTTCGTGATGTACTTCAACATGCACGGGACTGTCTGTACCTACCAGGAGCTACATAGGATGTTGCTTACGGCAGAAGAGGACCTTAAGAAGGGAGTACCGACTCGCCCTCCTAGAACTACTTCTCTTTCAGCTTCTTCCCAAGGATGGTCCAAGGGAAAGAACAAGAAAGACAAGAAGAAGAAGAAGTCTTTTTGTCCTCAACAACAGGCGAAGATTGCAAAGCCCAAAAGGGCTTCTGAAGACAAATGCCACCACTACGGCAAAGTTGGGCACTGGAAAAGGAACTGTCCTGATTACATTGCCCAAGTGAGGAGAGACAGAGCTTCTACATCAGGTACTTTTATTTTTCCAGTTAGTGATTTATCTTTGGCTTGTGAAGCCGTTACATCCAGCTGGATTTTAGATTCTGCTTGTCCCATTCACATTTGCAATTCGTTACAGGTGCTGAAGGAAAGTAGGAAACTGAAGCCTGGAGAGATGCAGTTGCGGTTCGGGAGTGGAGACTCTTTGGATGCAGTTGCAGTGGGAGTATGCGAGATCTCATTGCCGAATGGGACACTTTTGTTATATGACTGTCATTTTGTACCGGGATGTGTCGCTAATATTATATCACTTTTTGTATTGGATACAGAAGGCTATTGTATTAATATTAAGAATAGTTCTTTGTATTTATATGATAAAAATAATATTCAGATCCTTAGTTGTCCAAACCAGCATGGTCATTATACATTGCAAACTTCAAAAGATATATTAAATACTGGAGTTAATAAACGTAGTTTACCTGTAATTAATAATACTGAACTTTGGCATATGAGACTTGGTCACATTGGCGTTAAACGTCTTACCCAATTGGTTAGGAATGGTTTGATATCAGATCTTACCATTGAGTCCTATCCAACTTGTGAATCCTGTATTCAGGGTAAGATGACCAAAGCCCCATTTTCTGGTGTTGGACACCGCGCCACTAACTTACTGGAACTCGTACATTCTGATGTATGTGGTCCACTAAGTCAAACTGCTCACAGTGGTTATTCGTACTTCGTTACCTTTACCGATGATTTATCACGGTACGGTTATGTGTATTTGATGCGACATAAATCGGAAACCTTTGAAAAGTTCAAAGAGTTCTGAAATGAAGTAGAAAAACAAACTGGTAAATATATTAAATGCCTTCGATCAGATCGAGGCGGCGAATATATGAGTGGTGAGTTCATGGATTATATGAAGGAGAATGGGATTCTTGCTCAATATACTCCTCCAGGTACACCACAGCACAATGGTGTATCTGAAAGGAGAAATCGGACTTTATTGGATATGGTCTGATCGATTGGATGGCCATCAAACATATCCTAAAGTATCTTAAAGGTACTAAGGATAAGTTGATTATATATGGAGGAAACGAACTGCAGGTTAATGGGTATACAGACTCCGATTTCCAATCGGATCCCGATGATAGAAAGCCTACATCTGGATTTGTCTTTACCTTTAACGGAGGTGCAGTTTGTTGGAAGAGTTCCAAACAGGGATCGACAGCTGATTCCACCACTGAGGCGGAATATATTGCAGTTTCTGAAGCTGCAAAAGAGGCTGTGTGGATAAAGAATTTTATCACAGAATTAGGAGTTGTCCCAAGTATCGAGAATGCGATTCCGTTATACTGTGATAATACTGGAGCCATTGCGCAAGCAAAGGAACCGAGGGCGCATAAAAAGTCGAAACATATGGAATGCAAGTACCACATTATTCGAGAGATCGTGTCGCGAGTGGATATTGTCGTGTGCAAGGTACCGAGTGAAGATAATGTAGCAGACCCGCTGACGAAGGCCATACCTCCGAAGTTGTTTGATAAACACGTGGAGTCGATGGGTATTAGATACAATCGATATTGGCACTAGAGCAAGTGGGAGATTTTGTTGGGGTTGGTGCTCAGAGCGCCAATTCCCGGTTGTATTTCTGTTAAATACTTCTGTAAAACATTATTGTTATGAATAATATATGCAGTTTCTATAATATAATCTATCTTTCTAATATGGTAAAGACGTAATGACCATAGAATGATTAGTCATGATACAGTTGCAAAAGCGTCGCAACGGACATTGAGATGTATCATGACGTTGTCATTCTCAGACAGTTCCTGGTCAAGGTTTACACTACTTGGTCAGTATAGTAAACCCGATGAGACCGGTACATGTCGTATACTGGAATATATGATTCCAATTGTTTCTCAATGAACCATAAGTCTTGGAGACTAGTATAGACGTGTAGGTGTTTATAGCAGATAAACACTGAACGACTCACCGAAGATTCTTAATGGATGGTACACCAGCGTCAATAAGAATCTTCTTGGGTTGAGTAGCACTTGTGATTCTTAAACTTGAGATGTCATTGTGGGCACATGAGACATCTTCTACACTTAGACGGCAGTCACGTCACCGATCTATTTAGATCAGACCTCCGCCTGTTCGTTGGGTGTAGATAGATCCTCAGGGTGTCCTATGTGTATCAAGATAGGATCCGTCAGTTCTGTGTACCAGAGCATAGGTAGTCCATATGATTAGCAATCAGATAAAACCATGGGCCCGTGGCAGAGTTTAGAAGCTAGTTCTAAACATTCTTTTGAGATTGCTAATAGGTAGTCCATATATCTCTGGGATTTATCCGGATACCTGTGACGGAGGAATTATACATTTGCCATGACCTCGACCAGTATGGTTCAGCGAGATTATCCGTGATCATCATAATCTACGGATGGATAGATTATGGACACAAAATTGGATTTCGTGACGGATATGCCTGAATCTAGAGAGTCTCACTAATGAAATATACTCGTAGAGCACTAAAGCAACTCTTATATAAATAATATTGATTATTTATAAAGTCGTTTAAAGGTTAAACGCAAAATACATGTGATGGGACCCGATAGTCATTTCGTTAATTTTTGTGTATTTGTCTTTAATACCTGATTAATTCAAATACACATTAATTAATAGTCAAAATGAGTTTTTTTGACTAATATCATAAATGAATATATGTATTTAATATTTAATGTGAATATTATACATATACTTAATGTATTTGTATTTATTTAATTAATTGATTATTTAATTGTTAAATGATTAAATTAATTAAAGTATAGATATTTTAAAGTTATGATATTTATATAAATGGCTAAGTTGAAATTGTTGACTTGGTTGAATTTATCATTAAATTGTAATGATCATTTAATCAAGTTGCAAGTTGAAATTCAAATGAAATTAAAACAAATTTCTTGTTAATTTCCTTAGGCAATTTTCGGCCAAGGCAAAAATGTGAGCAAGTATATATTGTTTTGTTTCATTTTACGGTTTCTCTAACCTTTCACACTTTACCTAAAACTCCATTGAAAGAAGACATAGAAGCTTGAGAGAAAGAAAAGCAAAAACAAGGAAAAGCTTGGAATTTAGTAAGTATTTCCAACTTGCCATTAGAGAGAAAAAATGTTCCTCTTGTTGTGGTCTTCATCTTGTGATGTTCTTATGTTTTTCTATTCTTTATTCTATGTATTTTTGGAGAATGGAAGTTTTTGGAAAGGGTTGAGCATGTATAAAGATCATAGAATGTTACTAATGAGTTAATAAGCATTCTATTGATGGTTTAAGAAATTAGTTGTCATTCTAGAGTTATTGACCCACTCTTAGATAACCTAGAATTGTTCTATAGTTATTTCATTATGGTGAGACTACAAAATGGTGTTTTAGAAACTTGATTTAAGTGTTGGTTTCAAGTTTCTGACCTTGTACCACCTTTTGGCTTTTCATTTATGTTGAGTATTTGGATTTGTATATGATGCATGTAAAATACTCTTCTGTTTGACTGTGGTCGGCACTTATGTGGTCGGACCTCGTCTGGTCGGACCTAATGTGGTCGGCACTTATGTGGTCGGACCTCGTCTGGTCGGACCTAATGTGGTCGGCACTGTAGACAACAGAATCTGGGCGACGCTGTTCTAGGGTCGCGGCCTAGTTGGGAAGTATGAAATAACATGAAGTCGCCACCCGGTGTGAACCGGGACAAAGATTTAAGGCCGCACTCACCCCTCGCAAGGTAAGACCTCAAACCGTTGGGTTCGGAATGGTCCCTTACTTATGTCACTTGTGATGATATAATTTGTGCAATGAATTAACCAAGTCTACTCAATAATCATGCTCAAGGGTACTTAGATCTAACATGCTTTCATCCAAATAATTCCACGTAATGTAACACAACAAGCATATTGAACCATTAAATCAACATGTATAAATCATTACCCAAACGCATCATAAACTAAGAACATGCATAATGAACAACCTAAACATGCTTTAACAAATAAATCACGAACTAAATTAAACCATGCTTTAAATAATAAATAAATAACCTAAAGACTATAGCATGCTCAAATACAAATTTGGATGAGACGAGATATGTGTATCTTAAGTGGTACGTGGCATTGTATCCCGAGTGCAGACCATACTACCGTCCATTCGGAATCGGCTATGGAATTTACGTCCGGGTTTCCATCCGATATACCACAAAAGGGAACACATATCCCGCTCATCCAACAATCACATCATGCTTCAAACGACTCTCATGCAATTATATATCAAAACAAATAAAACAAAAATAAACAAGATAAGTAAAAAGGTGCCCTCAGGTCTAACCTCTTTTGTCGTCTAAGAAAGGGCGTTACACGTCTGTTGGAAGGGAGATTGATCTTATGCTTTTCCGATTTGTCTACTCAACGTTTTCCTTCGTTGTTTTGATGCTTGGGCTGCTGTTTTAAGTCCGTTTCGCTGCTGTTTCGCTGCTCCGTTTCAGGTCACTGTTTTGGTCGTTTAGTGGACTGTTTTGGGTGATTTTGAAGGCTTAGGGGGTTGCGTTTTTTAATGATTTTTTAGGGAAACTTTATGGAGATTTTGAGGGGTTTTCTAGTCGATTTTAGGGCTGTTTTTCTGGCTAAAAGTCGTAGCCAAAACTGACCAGAACAGAAGGTGAAGATGCGGCAGTTCAAGGTGCAGTGGGGGTGTTTTTGGGGACTGTTTTGGGGCTGCGAATGGGGCTGTGTTTGGAGAGTGTTTAGTGCGACTTTAGGGCTTTATTTGAGGGTTTTTTAGGGCTGTGAGTGGTGACTAAAGACGCAGCAAAGAGGGCTTAAGTTGGGGTGTTGGGCGTGAAGGGTATATATGAAGAAGGTGGATTTGCAGCACTAAAGGGTGATTTTGGCTTGATGATTCGGCAATGGAGGCTTGAAGGAGATCCTTGGGCGTGCAAGGGAGGCTTAGATGAGTGTCTTAGGCGTGTGAGAGAGATGCATGAGCTTGGTTTTGAATGGGGGGTGAAGGCCTTTTTTTATAGGCAAAGGGAGAGGACTTTCCTAATTTGAATAAGAGAGAATCTCCTAATTGGTTTCTAATAAGGAATAGATCTCCTAATTGGGATTTGGGATTGGATTTGATTTGGTAAGGATTTGATTTGATTTATTTTAATTAGGTAAGGATTTTACAAGATTTAAACATGTGATAAATATGCATATACCTAAATAGAAGCACAATAGGCGTGAATTACATCCTTTGGGCATGGATTTGGTTTGACTTGGGTTGACTTGGGTATTTGGGCTTGGTTTGGGTTAGGTATGTGGTCTATGGGAGTTTTGGGCCTAAGGTGAGCTTAGAAACGGAGGTATAACAAGCAACCGAAGCGAAAACAACGAGATTAAATCCATCAAAAATTCTATTTTCCAACCTTACCCTTCCAATGCCGTTTCCCGCGACTTTCATGACTAAAGAAGTAGTTGCCTCCATACGAGACTCATCATTGGGCTAATGTGTAAAAATACAATGCCTACAGTCGCCCCCACTTTGATGGGACTTGTGCAGTGTGTGACAATTACAATCCTATCAAAGTACGTGCAATGTATTTCTACTTACCTGGCTCGCCAGCTGTCACCTGGTCTGCCTGCTGTGCTGAGTTGATAATGCTAAACCCCGTACCTAGGGCGTCGCGATTGCGTCTCCATACCTAGAGTGCCGCAGTGATGATGTTGGTTGTCTGAGTGCTAACCCTATACCTAGGGTGTCGCAGTGACGCCTCCGTACCTAGAGTGCCACAAATGTCTGAATAGTCCACATGTCGTACCTGGCATGCTAACCCCGTACCTAGGGCGTCGCTGTGGTCTGAATGCTAACCCCGTACCTAGGGTGTCGCGGTGACGTCTCCATACCTAGAGAGCCACAAATGTCTGAATAGTCCACATGCCGTACCTGGCGTGCTAACCCCGTACCAAGGGCGTCGATGTGGTCTGAATGCTAACCCCGTACCTAGGGTGTCGCAGTGACGTCTCCGTACCTAGAGAGCCACAAATGTCTGAGTGCTAACCCCGTACCTAGGGTGTCGCAGTGACGCCTCCGTACCTAGAGTGCCACAAATGTCTGAATGCTAACCCCGTACCTAGGGTGTCGCAGTGACGTCTCCGTACCTAGAGAGCCACAAATGTCTGAGTGCTAACCTCATACCTAGGGTGTCGCAGTGACGCCTCCGTACCTAGAGTGCCACAAATGTCTGAATAGCTAACCCCGTACCTAGGGCGTCTCTGTGGTCTGAATGCTAACCCCGTACCTAGGGTGTCGCAGTGACGTCTCCGTACCTAGAGAGCCACAAATGTCTGAATGATAACCCCGTACCTAGGGTGTCGCAGTGATGCCTCCGTACCTAGAATGCCATAAATGTCTGAGTGCTAACCCTGTACCTAGGGTGTCGCGGTGACATCTCCGTACCTAGAGAGCCATAAATGTCTGAGTGCTAACCCCGTACCTAGGGTGTCGCGGTGACGTCTCCGTACCTAGAGAGCCACAAATGTCTGAATGCTAACCCCGTACCTAGGGTGTCGCAGCTGTGATATCTCCATACCCGGAGTGCCGTACCTGGCTGAACTGATCTGATATCTCCATACCCGGAGTGCCGTACCTGGCTGAACTGATATCTCCATACCCGGAGTGCCGTACCTCGCTGATCTGATATCTCCATACCCAGAGTGTCGTACCTGGCTGAAACTGATCTGATATCTCCATACCCGGAGTGCCGTACCTGGCTGATCTGATACCTCCATACCCGGAGTGCCGTACCTGGCTGAAACTGATTTGAACCAATGTGGGCCTCGCCCACAGAATGCCATACCCGGCAAGTCTACTACTGATGCCGATTCTCTATTTTGCACACTGTAGTGCCTCTCTTTGAGATGATCTTGATAGCTAAACATATTTTCGTCCTCAACAGATGCTTCACGTCAAAGCCAAAGAATCTTCAAAGTATTCGACATACTCAAACCCAATCCCCTGAATGGGTGATCTGAACCAGACTCTTAGTGTGTGTGTGTGCTAAGGCTCCTTCGCAGTTTATTCCTTAAGTCAGCCAACTCGATGATTTCGCTTTGGAGAATCGGATCAGTGGGTCTAACCAACCTGGATGTCTGGGTCATATTCTGTGATTACTGTAGCATACTTAACATGATATGGTCTTCTTTTATTGCATCGTCTCTTTCTTTTCATTTTTTTCCTTCATTTTTTTCTTTTTTTTTCTTTTCTTTTCTCTTTTTCTTTTTCTGACTCACCTACCCTTTAAGGTAGCATTTCTCCTAATGGTGGTCCTAATACTCGCCCATGGGTAGCTTCACGCTTATCAGTTATAGGCGGTCTATTTCTTTTCTTTTCATTGTAGAGACTTTTATTTCTTTATTTTCCAACCATATCATGTATCGTAGCAAAGGCAAATCAGTGTGGACATCCAGGCAAACGGTCATTTACCAATCCACCATCTCTTCAACTAGTCATCTCATCAACCGCTCAGGCTTCTACTGTTGAGATACCTTTATCAAGTGATTCATGTTGGAAATAATTACCAAGCCCCAAGATCAACAAGAACAAGCAAAATATATAAATACATGAATGAATTAATTGAAGTATGGCGGAATCATACTCACAATACTTGAAAATGGATGCTAAGATGATGCAAAATTCCTCCCTTGTGCAGTGATGCTCTCGGCCAAGAAGAAAAGAGAGACTCCAAGTCAAGTTTGATCCTTCCAAGCTCAAGGATTAGTTTCCCATAACACCTATGTATGATCCCTTGAAGGTGCTAGCCTTTGTTGTGATTTTGAATGCACAACTTCTTCAAATCTTGCCACAAAAATTGAAGAAATGGAGAGCCCAAAACTGCATGTGTTTCGGCAATGTGAGAGAGTGAGGAGTGTTATGATTTTTTGTTACAAAAATCAATTTATTTATGCCATAATATTTATTAAATTAATAATAAACTTATGACACAAATCATGCAATGGCTTAGAGTGTCAAACACTCAAACTCCATGCAAAACCATTGAGTGTATTGTACACTATCACCATGCAATGTATTAATAATTAAATAATGCATAAAATGACATGTGTCATGTGGGCCCCACACGTTTCCAAATGAAAGTGGGCCCACGTGCACTCACGCGTTCGGGTTCGATATTTCCGAAATACCGAACTTACGTCGCGACGTTAATTAAATCGAATTTAAATAAATAATTGCGCCTAGCGAAATTATTATTTACGTCGCTAACGAATTAATTCTAAATTAACTCGTTTGCCCGAATTAAAATCTAATTTTAATTTCGCGTCGAAATCGAATTTCGATTATTATATCGAATATAATATTTTTACGATTAATTCCAAATTAATCGTTCTCTCTCTTTGTATAGTACTTTATCCAAGATAAAGTCTCTCCGTAATTAATCCAAGATTAATCGAGTTTGAATCATACGTCATTGGTGAATCTTCGGGAAGCGACCCAAGAGATCTCTGGATATGTTGGCAGTAAATACGGCCGTCAGATTATCTGAATACGTACGTACCAAGTACTACGTTTTTACCGATTTACAAGACAAGGTTAGCCTCTAGCAAAACGCCATGCCTACCCAATTCTCCAGAAATATTCTTATTGGAATATAAGATCTATAACAGGCGTAGTATACCGTAGTATAGTGTATATCGAACCAGTATCGGATGATCACATGTAAGGCCTGGGGCTGGAGATTTGTCTGCCCCGTACGATACACATATCGGACATCAAGCAACCAGTCTCTTTGAATCGGATAATCCTGACCTAGTCATATTATCCCGATGGTTGCAACCATTATAGAGTACTAGTTATGTATCCTTCGCGATCATCATCTCCATATGTCTGAAGTGATACTTCCATCTTGACATCACATCCAATACACTACGATTCTCGATAAACCCAGAAGAGGTGTACACAGAACCCGTTAAAGCCCTGGACCACCAAAACTAAAGTTTACCGATTGTCGTAAGTACTAGCGATGCAAGTCTCAGGTTAAGATCATATGCACCTACCCTGAAGCGGACTCCCATAGACACGCAGACATACTACCAATGGGATTCCGCGGGGTCTATCCAGAGCGAAGCTGTTTTCCGTACCATCGGTAAAACACAACCTCCTACCGCACTTGCATAAGTATCATATACTTAAATATATGAGAACTATGCCGTTGTGCCCTCACAACATGCACAAGTGCAGTACTAGTCTATTCCGCATTATCGATGTCCAATCTCGATAATACTACGACTAGGGATATTTAATGATTAAACCTTTATGGATTGATACCGTCTCATATCATCATAATCCGGAACTAATCATAGGGACTCTTACCATTTATATCAAAGTAAATAAATTACAAAACGGTAAAAGGAAATTTCATTACTACATAGTTAATTTTGTACAATAATACAATATCATTTACAAAATAGTGACGTTATGGGTCATAACTGTCTAACAATTCATGAGTCTAGCCGAGATCAATCTATTCAGAATACCGGATAAGAGCGCGTCTCACGCTTCTCGCTTCTAATGCTTCTCCCTACAGCATATAATGTCATCACCGGACATATGTTTAACCATCAAAGACTTCTCTCTCACTCTTCTTTTTTTTTTTTTTTTTTTACTCACTCACTCACTCACTCAAAAGAATTCTTCCTCTTTACTGCTGACCATGTGGGCTTCGCCCCCGGGATCCATACCCAAAATTCGAACTCAAAATGGGCTTTAACCCTCAGATTACCATCTGAATCTTAACACCGATGTGGACCTCAGCCCTATGATTTCTTCCCAAATTCAATACAGTGCTTTCGCTGTTTCTGATTGTCTTTTCTTTGCCGCTTTCTCTTTTATTCTTCGATACCTATGAATATAAAACAAAAACACAAAACACGCAAAAAGGAATGCAATAATGGGTTATATGTGTGCATGCATGCATGAGTTCTCTTCATCCCGTTGGGTTAGGTCTTCTGCGGATGACTATTCAGTCTTCTGTCCCTCAGGAAAAATACAACTTCAATCTGTCAACATTGATCGACTCGGTGAACTCATTCCCTTCCAAGTCCGACAGTCTCACTGCTCCATTTCCCATTACCTTCTGAACAATATATGGTCCTTCCCAATTTGGTCTGAACTTCCCTCTTGGGTCTGTCGTCGACGGCTTCGACTGCTTAAGTACCAGATCACCTTTCTTGATCTTGGTAGGACGCACCTTCTTATTAAATGCTCAGGCCAACCTCTTCTGATATATCTGCATGTGATGCAAGGACTTCATCCTCTTCTCATCCATCAATGCTAACTGCTCAAACCTCTGCGAGGTCCATTCTCGTTCAGGCAATTCTGCTTCTGCTAACACCCGCATGGACTGTATCTCAACTTCCACCGGCAGTACCGATTCCATTCCATAGACTAAAGAGTAAGGCGTAGCTCCAGTTGTTGTCCTTACAGAAGTTCTGTATCCCCACAAGGCATACGACAGCTTATCAGCCCAGTCTTTGTAATTCTCCGTCATCTTCGCCAGAATCGTCTTTATTGTCTTGTTGGCTGCCTCAACTGCTCCATTAGCCTGCGGTCTGTATGGTGAAGACTTATGATGACCTATCCCATACCTCTATAACATCGCCTTGGTCTCTCCCTGAAATTGGACTCCATTGTCTGTAACCACGTGATGCGGCATACCGTACCGGCATATGAGATTCCGGGCTATGAACTTAGCCATTTGTTTTGCCATGACATTACGGAAAGACTCGGCTTCTACCCATTTCGAGAAGTAGTCCACTGCTACCACTATAAAGCGATGTCCTTTTGACGCATTCGGCGAATCTCTCCGATCATATCAATTCCCCATGCTGAGAAAGGCCACGGTTCTGACAACCCGTGCAATTCTGTATGCGGCAAATGATTCAAATTCTCGTGCGCTTGACAATCATGACAGTGCCTTACCAGCTTCGCGCAGTCGGCTTCCATGGTTGACCATTAAAAGCCTTGTCTCACAATCTTGCGGGACAAGTTCAATCCGTTCATATGCGGTCCACAGATGCAAGCATGCAGTTCATCCATTATCTTCTGAGCTTCTTCCTTCTCAAGCATTTTAGCTGAACACCGTTCGCTTACCTCTTGTAGAGTTCTCCCTTCAGACTCACATATTGAGTAGCCAACTTCTGAATGGCGATTCTGTCTTTTCTGCTCACTTCCTCTGGGAATTCCCTATGTTCCATATACCTTTGGATGTCATAATACCACGGTTTTCCGTCATCGACCTCTACTCCCAAGATCCTCTCTATCCCATAAACCGGTTTGCTGGTCGTTGTCAACATAAGTGGTCTCATCACCAATTTCTCTGGATTCTCCCAGGTTGTGGCTAGCGTTGCCAATGCATCTGCCATCTGATTTTCTTCCCGAGGTAAGTGCTGAAATTTGCAGTTAGGGATAGCATGTGCTAGGTTTCTGAGGTGGAATAAGTACGGCTTCAACCATTCTTCTTTTAACTCCCATTCTCCTTGCATCTGTCGGATCACCAACATTGAATCTCCGTAAACATCCACGTTCGTAGCTCTCAAGGCTATTAATGCAGTCAAGTCGAATGCACATGCTTCATACTCAGTCATATTGTTAGTTACCCTGAACATCAACCTCTTGGCCATAGGCAAAGTCTCTCCCCCAGGGGTTACCATTACAATACCGATTCCGGCTCCTTTGCAGTTCACTGCTCCGTCAAAATACATCTTCCATCCTTGGACTGCTATAGCTTGGATTTCTTCGTCGGGGAATTAAAACTTGTACTAATCCCCTTCAACAGGTTGTAAGGCTAGGAATTCTGCCACGGCTCACCCTTTGATTACCTTTGAAGTGAGGTACTCGATGTCAAATTCAGTCAACAGTACTAACCATCTGCCCAGCTTTCCAACTAGTGAAGGCACCGAATGTAGATACTTCAAAGGATTTTCCTTTGCGACTACTTGGATCTTGTAAGACTGGAAATAGTGGCGTAATTTCCTGGACACCCATACTACTGCTAGACAAATCTTCTTTACTTCCTGATAGTGGGCTTCGTACGGAAGCAGCTTCTTACTGAGGTAGTAGATGGCGTGCTCTGCTCCTGTCTCATCGGCTTGTACCATCATCGCCCCCAGCGCTTCGGGTTCAATAGCCAAATAAAGCACCAAAGGTCTGCCCTGTTTCGGAGGTCTCAGGACGGGAGGTTTCACCAAATATTCCCTTATTCTGTCAAATGCTTCCTGACACTGTTCGTTCCACTTTACCGGCTGATCTTTTCTCAACAACTTGAATATGGGCTCACATACTGACGTCAGCTTTACAATGAACCGACTGATATACTGGATTTTCCCGAGGAATGCTCTGACTTCTTTTTTTTTTTTTAACCCAACGGGTATTCATGATGGCTTTTAAGACACAAAGGTTAACATGATGCATGTATGCATGAGATGCATGAGATGTATGTGATGCATGGAATAGATATAATTATGAAAAGAAACTTTAAACTACTTGGCCCATTATCATTTTAAAGTATTTAATCACACCATCGCGCGGTGCAAACTTGTCCCAGTTGAAAAGGCCCAACAGGTTTACACTTTACAATGATATGGCTAAATGACTTCAAATGATAAAATGCCCATTCACAAAGTGGCCCACCGGCATTTTAGAAGCTTTTGGCCCAACTGTCAAAGGACACAAACCTGCCCCAGTTTAAATGGGCCAACAAGTTCACATCTTTTGACAAAAGGTCCAACTGGATCCAAATGACGGTAATACACAAACATAAAATAAACAACTACCGGTTCTTTCAAGGCTAAGTTTCACAAGTGGGTTCACGGGGCGCAGACAAAGGCTCTCGTTTAACGAAGGATTACCCACAACTAGGACTCCCTACTCAAGGGTTCAAGCGACCAAGTGAGTGCACCTTTTTTTATACCTTATGGTACGTGCCAACGAGTTACGGTGTGTGACTAACTGTCGAATGGATTTCCCATTGTAGATTCCCCAGAGGGAAGGTGGAGCGAGGCTCTCTTAAGTACCCAAGCCCCTTAGGCTCTTATCGCTTGGTGTCAGGAATAAACAACGAGTCCTCCAAACTAGTATGTCACAACGACCTACAAGTAATGATTTATCTAGGTGCCTTCACAGCTTTTCCCCGAAGGGTAGTGAGTGAAGGAAGACACCCAACCATCACCTAGCTTCAACAAAGCCTTTGATTAACCCCCTCAACCCACTATAGAAATGGTCAACTAATGCACAAATTATACACATCACAAGACATGATTTCGAGGCCAATTCTCTAATATCCCTAGTGGAGTCGCCAGACTGTAGACAACAGAATCTGGGCGACGCTGTTCTAGGGTCGCGGCCTAGTTGGGAAGTACGAAATAACATGAAGTCGCCACCCGGTGTGAACCGGGACAAAGATTTAAGGCCGCACTCACCCCTCGCAAGGGAAGACCTCAAACCGTTGGGTTCAGAATGGTCCCTTACTTATGTCACTTGTGATGATATAATTTGTGCAATGAATTAACCAAGTCTACTCAATAATCATGCTCAAGGGTACTTAGATCTAACATGTTTTCATCCAAATAATTCCACGTAATGTAACACAACAAGCATATTGAACCATTAAATCAACATGTATAAATCATTACCCAAACGCATCATAAACTAAGAACATGCATAATGAACAACCTAAACATGCTTTAACAAATAAATCACAAACTAAATTAAACCATGCTTTAAATAATAATAAATAACCTAAAGACTATAGCATGCTCAAATACAAATTTGGATGAGACGAGATATGTGTATCTTAAGTGGTATGTGGCATTGTATCCCGAGTGCAGACCATACTACCGTCCATTCGGAATCGGCTATGGAATTTACGTCCGGGTTTCCATCCGATATACCACAAAAGGGAACACATATCCCGCTCATCCAACAATCACATCATGCTTCAAACGACTCTCATGCAATTATATATCAAAACAAATAAAACAAAAATAAACAAGATAAGTAAAAAGGTGCCCTCAGGTCTAACCTCTTTTGTCGTCTAAGAAAGGGCGTTACACGTCCGTTGGAAGGGAGATTGATCTGATGCTTTTCCAATTTGTCTACTCAACGTTTTCCTTCGTTGTTTTGATGCTTGGGCTGCTGTTTTAAGTCCGTTTCGCTGCTCCGTTTCAGGTCACTGTTTTGGTCGTTTAGTGGACTGTTTTGGGTGATTTTGAAGGCTTAGGGGGTTGCGTTTTTTAATGATTTTTTAGGGAAACTTTATGGAGATTTTGAGGGGTTTTCTAGTCGATTTTAGGGCTGTTTTTCTGGCTAAAAGTCGTAGCCAAAACTGACCAGAACAGAAGGTGAATATGCGGCAGTTCAAGGTGCAGTGGGGGTGTTTTTGGGGACTGTTTTGGGGCTGCGAATGGGGCTGTGTTTGGAGAGTGTTTAGTGCGACTTTAGGGCTTTATTTGAGGGTTTTTTAGGGCTGTGAGTGGTGACTAAAGACGCAGCAAAGAGGGCTTAAGTTGGGGTGTTGGCGTGAAGGGTATATATGAAGAAGGTGGATTTGCAGCACTAAAGGGTGATTTTGGCTTGATGATTCGGCAATGGAGGCTTGAAGGAGATCCTTGGGCGTGCAAGGGAGGCTTAGATGAGTGTCTTAGGCGTGTGAGAGAGATGCATGAGCTTGGTTTTGAATGGGGGGTGAAGGCCTTTTTTTATAGGCAAAGGGAGAGGACTTTCCTAATTTGAATAAGAGAGAATCTCCTAATTGGTTTCTAATAAGGAATAGATCTCCTAATTGGGATTTGGGATTGGATTTGATTTGGTAAGGATTTGATTTGATTTATTTTAATTAGGTAAGGATTTTACAAGATTTAAACATGTGATAAATATGCATATACCTAAATAGAAGCACAATAGGCGTGAATTACATCCTTTGGGCATGGATTTGGTTTGACTTGGGTTGACTTGGGTATTTGGGCTTGGTTTGGGTTAGGTATGTGGTCTATGGGAGTTTTGGGCCTAAGGTGAGCTTAGAAACGGAGGTATAACAAGCAACCGAAGCGAAAACAACGAGATTAAATCCATCAAAAATTCTATTTTCCAACCTTACCCTTCCAACGTCCGTTTCCCGCGACTTTCATGACTAAAGAAGTAGTTGCCTCCATACGAGACTCATCATTGGCTAATGTGTAAAAATACAATGCCTACAGGCACTTATGTGGTCGGACCTCGTCTGGTCGGACCTAATATGGTCGGCACTTATGTGGTCGGACCTCGTCTGGTCGGACCTAATGTGGTCGGCACTTATGTGGTCGGACCTCGTCTGGTCTCATATGGTCGGCACTAATGTGGTCGGCACTAATGTGGTCGGCACTAATGTGGTCGGCACTAATGTGGTCGGACCTAATGTGGTCGGACAAAGGGCCTTTAGTGGTCGGATTATTACTTCATCTGATTAGATCATACACATGAGTAATTCATTTTGGGTTTAGGTGAAATCCGAATAGATTATTCATATTAAATATTGAATAATCTACTCGGTATTTTGAAAAAGTTTTGAAATACCGTTTCCGCTGCGTTACCGGATTCACCCCCTAAATAACCCATACAGATAACTCATATGTTGTCGGTGGTTTTAGTCCACGGCCAAAATTTCCAATTGGTCACACCATATTGGAAAATGATGGACTACTAGCAACATTGAAAACAATGTCATTCTCATAAAAAAAACCTACCAATATCTTGTATTGTCTGATCACGAAGATCTTAAACACTTCCTTGTGAAGGGCGTATCGGATTATCCTCCAATTCTCCCTCTTTAATATTCACAAAAAATCTATCAATTTGCCCTCGAATGGTTCTCTTTGATATACTCCCCTGTGAACTACCAAAAGATGAACGGTGTAGAGTGGCACCTTCATCAATTCTTTCTTCTCGATAAAGTTGTGCAGCCTTCTTTGTATCTTGTTTTTTCTTCATAAAATCATTTATCTCAGATTGTACTTCTGGAGGAACCATTGTACATGGCACGACGTTACCTTTAATACCCGCAAGATGTTATTTCATTCTATACACACCCCCTTTGATTTTCCTACTACAAAAATTACATTCAATATATTTATATCATCCATTTCCATCTTCCACAATAATTTTATGCCCGTACTTCCAAGCCGGATCAGTTCGAGTTGAACTTGACATCTTACTACATGAAACCAAATTAAACCACAAGTTTACCAACAACACAATTGAAACAAAAAATAACCCATTAGACTACATGATGCTACAATTTAATTCACTGTCATTATAAGTTTATTGTCAACAATTTATAAATTTTTTTGTCAAAAATGAAACCAAAACTCGTTATAAATTAAATTCACTCACACTGTCAATTTAATTCACTGTCATTATAAATTAGATTAAAGGCAGTTTATTATCAATTTAATTCACTGTCATTATAAATTAAATTAAAGGCAGTTTATTGTCAATTAAAGGCATTCACAATTTTGAGTCATATGGATCAAACTTAGGCATTCACAATTAGGAAGTTTACAAAGAGAGAGGCGAATCAGAGAGGCGAACTGGAGAGGGAGTCGAACCAGAGACTGAGGCGAACCAGAGAGCTGAACCAGAAAGATGGAGAGTTGAAAGAGAGGTGGAGGGCCGAACCAGAGGCGAACCAGAGTCGTGACCGTACGAGAGTGACAGAACTGTGACCGAGAGAGAGTCCAGAGCCGTGACCGAGAGAGAGTGACAGAGCCGTGAGAGAGAGTCCAGAGTCGTGATAGAGAGAGGGAGAGCCGTGACCGAGAGATTAAACCACAAATTTAGGTTATGATTTTTTTTTGCTTTTAACACAGAAAAGTCTTTTTGTTGCCTTCAAAACGCTGAGGCGGCCGCCTCGCGCCGCGTCAGCGCGACGCTTGTCGAGGCGGCCGCCTCAAATGCTAAAAGGTGGGAAATTGGGTTTGTCCGCAAGAGGCGAGCGCCTCGAGGCACCGACGACTCGAGGCGGTGACGCGGCGCATCGAGGCGGCCGCCTCAGCCGCGTTTTAAAACACTGAATTCAGTATGCCAATGATGATTAATATAATCTTGGTAACATGTGAGTAACGAGTTTAAGTATGATAGATAAGTATATGAAATGTAAGGATAGGTTTTGTGTATGCTTAGAGAAATGAATAAATATGAACAAACTCAGTGTGTTATAGATATAGATGACCTGATGTTTGTACATATATGACATTTAATGAATCATGGCTAGAGTAGAAAGAAGCATGAGAAATGCATATATGCATGTGCGTGTGTTAAGATTTTCAGAGATTGAGTTTCAGTTAACTATGTTTTTGAAATTCAAAGTGTTTTAAAGAAAAGTTGAAGATGCTTTTGAAAGAAAAGTATTTCAGAAAAGTTTCTTACAGTTTTGAGATTCGATTCATGTTTTAAAAGTTTATCCATGGTTTTATGTTTTCGGGGCATGAGGTAAAACCTCACCTTAGTATGTAACTAGAGATACAGTTCGGAATTGACGGATACTTTGGAATTAACGGATATAGTAGCATGTGCACATGTGGAGGACTGAGGGGACGCTCTCAGATCCTCGAGTAGGACTAGGGACTACAGAGTCCCGAAATCCTGATTTCAGAACTTGGTGGTTACACTGCCAGTTGACTTATGGTCCTGGGTGTAGAGCTCTACGTTGCCAGTTGAGTGTTTGTCCTGGACGTAGGGTACCACCAGTTCTAGAGATGCCCAGTTGAGTTATGGTCCTGGGCATCGAGTACACCCAGTTGAGTTATGGTCCTGGGTGCAGAGAAATTTTCAGTTTTCAGATTTTCAGTACATAGTTTTCAGATTTTCAGTGCCTAGATTTTAGAAACCATTTTATAGTACACGGTTTTCATAAACAGAGTTTAGAAACAGTTTTTCATATTTTAGTTTTCAGTTTTCAGATACAGATTACAGTTTTAAGATACAGTTTTCAGTTTTTAGATACAGATCCCAGTTTTCAAGTGTCGCTTTCAGTCTTCAGATACAGTTTTCAGAAAGAGCTTTTCTAGAAAGAGAAAGTAAAGTAAAGTTTTCAACAAAGAGTTTTTAGAAAGAAACTTTTAGAAAAAGGGTTCTTCAAAAAGAGTTTTCAGAAAGTATTTTATAAAAGTTTAACATGTTAAAGTAGTGTACAGTTACAAGTCATGCATATGACTCATGTATTCATTTATAATGTGTATAGTCGATATTATGCATGAAAGCATTAGTATATTCATATGTAAGTTTTCAGAAAAAGTTTAAAGGTAATAGTTAAAAAGCATGGCTTATTGAGTAAAGCATAATTCACAAGATAAGTATATAGATCATACATCCTATGAATCATTTGAGATGCATATAGTGGATATTAATGCATGGTGGCAAGATTACACTTAGTTGTTTTTACGGTTGATGAATGTATGAGTTATATATATACTTACATAGAAGAAACCTTTTTTATAAATACTAGTGTATATTAAGTGTGATTATATTTATGTACGTATTCATGATTGATGATGGTATGATAAATGTTTGAAATAAAGAATAGTTAATAATTCTGATTTGATGATATTTCAAGATAGTAAAAGAAAGAAAGCTATTATAATTGTCAAATCTAGACTAACTCAGAGTAACTCAGCAGAAGTGTAATGGATCTTAATCTGTTAGTTAGTAAAGTAGAACTGGATATATTTAATATGAAGGATTAGTACGGACGTGATTAATAGAAGTTAAAGTTTTTAGGCGTGTGTTCAGATGAAAAGACTAGCAGCAAGTAATGTGGAAATAAATGAATATAAGTTATAAAGTTAAATCAGATTTGTTAATATTGTGTGGTCATATAAACGGCTTAGGTTAATTCAGAAACATGATTTAGACTTTGTATGAGTTTGATGCTCAAGTTATGAGCATGGTTACTTACTGGGTCATTATGACTCACACCGCAACAGTTTGTGAGTTTTGCAGGTCAGTAGCTGACATACTTGGCTAGCATGTTTTCAGTGAAGACTTTGAAGACAGCGGATCGCCCCAATTGTACTCAAGGAAGTAATTTGAGTCCTGGGTTGAGTTATGGGTCCTCACAGCCCAGTGTATTGTATTTGCATTTGTATCATAAAAGTAAGGGTTGTAATAGTGCAGTTTTTATTTTGAGTCTCGGCCGGAGGCCAAGTGATTTACTTTTTGTTCTTTGAGTTCAGGCCTGTGGCCTTGATGATGTGATGCCGACCTGAGGTCGAGCTTGGTTGATTATGTTGTATATGGATGCTGGCTATAGGCCAGGTTGCATGATTTTCAGCATACATCGTGCCGAAATTTCATCAGATTCAGAGGCTTATGGAGATGGGTTTTCCTGTCTCCTGCCGGTAGCATCATGGCCTAGACGGGATGTTACAATAGGCAAGTGGGAGATTTTTGGACAATTATGACACATAGCATTATTATTTATACAGATCATGGTGGTGTTGTACAAATTAACTATGTGACAAAGGAAATTGCTCTTTTATCATTTGTAATTAGATTACCAAGATGTATAAATGATAAAAGGTCTATATGATTAGTTCCGAATTTAGATGATATGAGACAGTATCAATCCACGAAGGTTTAATCATTAAATATCCATAGTCATAGTATTATCGAGATTGGACATCGATAATACGAAATAGACTAGTATTACACTTGTGCGCATTGTAGGAGCATAACGACATAGTTCTCATATATTTGGGTATAGGATACTCATGCAAGTGTAATAGAAGGTTGTGTTTACCGATGGTACGGAAATAGCTTCGCTATGGATAGACCCCTCGGAATTCCATTGCTAGTATGACTATGTGTCTATGGAAGTCCGAATTAGGGTAGGTGTATTTGGTCTTAACCTGAGACTTGCACCGCTAATACTTGCGACAATCAATATACTTTGGTTTAGGTCGTCCATGGCTTTAACATGTTCTATGTACGCCTCTTCTAGGTATATTGAGAATCGTAGTGTATTGGGTGTGATGTCGAGATGGAAGTATCACTCCAGTCATAGTAGAGATGATGATCACGTAGGATACGGAACTGGTGCTTTTATATGCTCCAGCTATCGAGATATTATGACTAGGTCATGTTTATCCGATTATAGAGACTAGTTACTAGAGATCCGATATGTGCTTCGTACGGGGCAGACACAATTCCAGCCCCAGGCCTTGCATGTGACATCCGATACCTGATCGAAATACGCAAAACTATGTATACTATGCCTGATATATATCACATATTCCAGTAAGAATATTTCTGGAGAATTGGCTAGGCACAGTGCTTTGCTAGAAGCCAACCATGTCTTGTAAATCGGTAAAAACGTAGTACTAGGTACGTATGTGTTCGGATAGTCCGACTATCGAATTTACTACCAACATATCCGGGGATCTCATGGGTCGCTTCCCGAAGATTCACCGATGACGTATGACTCGCACTTTATTCTGGGATTAATTATAAGAGAGAGAATTAATCTGGGATTAATTACGAAGATATTTTTTTCTAGGATAAAATATTATTTAAAGAGAGAAAACGATTAATTTGGAATTAATCGATAAAATAATATATTCGATATATTAAACGAAATTAGATTTCGACGCGGAATTAAAATTGGATTTTAATTCGGGCAAACGAGTTAATTTAGAATTAATTCGTTAGCGACGTGAATAGTAATTTTGCTAGGCATAATTATTTAATTACGTCGCAACGGAAATTCGTTAATTCGAAATTAGCGACCCCAAGCCCGGGAGTGTTTGCGAGCCCACTCGCATTTCGAATCGAGTGCGGCCCACAAGTCACATCACACGTCACATCATTAGTCACTTTGATTGATGTGATATCTAGTCACTTTTGATGTGAATAGTGATGGTGGTGGTTGGAAGGCATTAATTGCCTTTTGGCTCCAAATTTAGTTGACCTTTTTTGAAAAGGCAAATACCAAATTTTTGGTATATGTTTTAATAATTTTTAGAAATCAATTAAGTGTATTAGATACACAATCCGACCACCAACACATACTTCCTCTCTCTCTCTCTCCATTCTATTCGGCTAAGGGCCTATTCTCTCTCAAATTTCTTGCAAAAACCGTGAACAAGGAGAAGGCAATAATGAGGATTTGTTGCAAATTTTCACAAGTGCTAGCACACTTTAGGGGTCTTCCGAATGTGATAGGGAATCCCACCCGTGGGCATGGAATGTACACCAAGCTTGGAGCTTGAAGGACCGAAAATGAGGACAAAAATAGAGCCCAAAACCGAGAGCACCATGGAAGGAAAGCTTGAAGTTTTTGTTGTTCCTCGCATCACCAAAACCGTTCAATGTAAGTATGATTCCTCTATATTTTATTGTTGTATTCGCATATGTTTCTTGCTTGAAATCGATCTCGGGACTAATTAGAAACCCGACAACCTAGTGTCTCATATGCTTTGAGCATATGGAGTCACAATCAGGCCAATCAAAGTGATAGTCACTGGATTGATGTTAAGAACATCCTTAAATATCTTAGATGAACTAAGGATGCCTTCTTAAGCTATGGAGAAGGAGAACTTGAAGTGACTGGGTTCACCGCTGTAAGTTTACAAACCGAAAATAACGACTGTAAGTCGTAATAAGGGTACTATATAGTTTGAATAACGGAACAGTGAGCTGGAAATCTTCCAAGCAAGATACTGTTTCCGAATAAATAACAAAAGAATAATATTGCTACAGTTGAGGCAGCAATAGAAGCGATTTGGATCTATAATAATCCTAATTAGATTAGGTGTAGTTCTGTTAGCGGCTGAACTATGCTACAGCACAGGCTAAAGAATTAATGGTCTCATCAACGGTCCAAATATGTACTTTAGTTATTTCATCTGATTCGTCGGATCATACATCATGGTGATGTGATGATCGAATAAATCGCATCAGATGATAACCTTGCAAATCCGCTGACGAAAGCAGTTTCTCAGCAGAAGTTTGAGCGACCCGTACATAGTTCAGGTGTAGGACACTTGAGTGATTGGCTATAGGCCAAGTGGGAGATTGTTGGACAATTATGACCCATAACATCACTATTTGTACAGAACATGGTGTTGTTGTACAAATTAACTATGTGATAAAGGAAATTACTCTTTTATCATTTGTAATTGGATTACCGGGATATATAAATGATAAAAGTCTATATGATTAGTTCCGGATTAATAAGATATGAGACATTATTAATCCACTAATGTTTAATCATTAAAATATCCCTAGTCATAGTATTATCGAGATTGGACATCGATAATGCGGAATAGACTAGTATCACACTTGTGCGTGTTGTGGAAGCATAATAGCATAGTTCTTATATATTTAAGTATTGGATACTTATGCAAGTGTGATAGGAGGTTGTGTTTACCGATGGTACGGAAATAGCTTCGCTCTGGATAGACCCCTCGGAATTCCATTGGTAGTATGACTATGTGTCTATGGAAGTCCGAATCAGGGTACATGTATTTGGTCTTAACCTGAGACTTACATCGCTAATACTTGCGACAATAAATATACTTTGTTTTTGGTCGTCCGAGGCTTTAACAGGTTATGTGTACGCCTCTTCTGGGTATATTGAGAATCGTAGTGTATTGGGTGTGATGTCAAGATGGAAGTATCACTCCAGTCATATGGAGATGATGATCACGCAGGATACGGAACTAGTACTCTTTAGTACTGCAGTCATCGGGATAATATGACTAGGTCATGATTATCCGATTATAGAGACTAGTTACTAGAGATCCGATATATGCTTCGTATGGGGCAGACACAATTCCAGCCCCAGACCTAGCATGTGACATCCGATACTGGATCGCAATACGTAATACTATGTATACTACGCCAGCCACAGATTTCATATTCCTTAAAAGAATATTTCTGGAGAATTGGGTAGGAGTGGCGCTTTGCTAGAAGCCAACCATGTCTTGTAAATCGGTAAGAACGTGGTACTAGGTACGCATGTATTCGGATATTCTGATGACAGGATTTACTACCAACATATCCAGGGATCTCATGGGTCGCTTCCCGAAGATTCACCGATGACGTATGACTCGAACATAATTAATCTAGGATTAATTATAAGAGAGAGAAAATTAATCTAGGATTAATTATAGAGAATTTTATCTGGGATAAAATTCAATTAATAGAGAGAGAGCGATTAATTTGGAATTAATCGATAAAATAATATATTCGATATATTAAATGAAATTAGATTTCATAACGGAATTAAAATTAGATTTTAATTCGGGCGAACGAATTAATTTAGAATTAATTCGCGAGCGAAGTGAATAGTAATTTTACTAGGCATAATTTTTAATTAAATTTGATTTAATTAAGTCACAACGGAAATTCGTTAATTCGGAATTAGCGAACCCGAGCCCGGGATGTGTTGCGGGCCACTCGGATTTTGAATCAAGTGGGGCCCACATGTCACATCACAAGTAGATGGGATTTGATGGTTGCTTGTTTCTTACACAAGCATTATTAAAATTGATGTGATAGTGACTTGTACCAACTTTTGGAAAATTGGTCAATGGTATTTGATTTTTGAAATCAAATAACTCAAGACATACAACACATCTTCTTCATTCTCTCTCCATTTCACGCCTTTTTCTTTTTCTCTCCCTATTTGAGTTTGCTTGGCCGAATGGCCTTCTCCTCTCACATACTCTCTTTGGCCGAGAGTTACAAAAAGGAAACTAAGGGATTTTATTGCAAAATCTCCTATGCTAGCACATCAAAGAGTCTTACAAAGGTGTTGGGTAAACATATCCATGAGTTTGGAATTCAATGATATGCTTGGAAGATCAACATACATCAAAGGAAAAGCTTGGAGCAACAACCATGGAGGCAAAGTTTTGAAATCTCCGCCAACATCCAAACCGAGCATTGTGAGTATTTTCCGCATTCTTACTTTGTTGTATTCACATGATTTCTTGCTTAATTGATCTTGGTTTGACCTACAAAACCCAACAATCTTCTATCTAGTTTGTTTTAATTTCAATTTTGTAATTAATTTTAATTACGTTATGTAATAATAGTAATTTACTTTCTTTACTTTTACAGTTTTTACTATAAAAAACCATGAGGAGGTAACTTCCCCCTGCTAGGGTGAAAGGTAATTCTTTTACTATTTCTATTTAGATTAATCTCCCTTAATTATAATATATTCACTATTTAAATCTTGACTTAAAAATGATACCGCTATATTGGTCGGTTGGTAATTCATTTTAAACTGGTTTAAACTTGACTTAAAAAGGATACCGCCAGATTGGTCGGTTGGTAATTAAACTTTCTTACCGCCTATATGGCAGGTTTATTTTGATTCCGCCTTTATGGCTGGTTGGACTTAATTTGACTTAATCAGCTTACCGCCTATATGGTTGGTTGGTAAAATCATCACAAGTTAATATATTATATTAAGGGAGATATCTAATTAGTAATTAGTAAAAGTTGATCCTTTTACTCTAGCATTTTATTTTATTATAATTTACTTTTCAGCTTTTACTTTACCGCAATTACTTTTCAGCATTTTTACTTTATGTCTTTTATTTTACTAGCCCTAGTTATTTGTTGTAACTAAATTAGTTATCTATGGTTGTGATGAAATCTAATATCACCGGTTTATAAGGGGTTATTTTATAGTTTGGATAATTTAAAGGTTTACTTATTAAGTCTTAAACTTAATGCGTCTTGTTAATTGGCCACTAATAAGATTGATATGGTAAATCTAAAATAAACTTGACAAAGGAATTTTAGGTTTCAGCCTTAGACTTAATAGCCCACGTCTTCCTTGAGGATATATAACCCTTTAATAAATTTCCTTACAGGATAGACATATACCTGTCGGGCGGGGGTAGCCATAATTGGAACTTAAACTTAATGAATCCAGATAATTTAGTTGACATAGACATATGGCTCAATTGGGTTAAACTGGGTATTTGCGTCTGACCATCGACAGAGGCTTTCGCATAATTTCATGTTCTAGGTTAGTAAACTGATTTATTACACAAACATGAAATAACCACTTCATTTTTTAAAAGATATTAGAAAGATTCACAACCCTAGATAGTTTCCTAATATTTAATTTTCTTAAACCTACTTTCGTGCAATTTATTTACTCGTTTTTAAATTTAGAATCATCACCATTTCAAATCAATCAAGCAACCTGTTAGATACTAGTAATCATTTGACCTCATAAAATTAATAGATTAAGTATTAAGTCCTTGTGGGATCGATACTTTTTATAGTACTTGAACGATACGTGCGCTTGCGTTATACGAGTGTGTAAGCACCGGTCTAGTTTTTGGTGTCGTTGCTGGGGACTTATTTATCTTTTACTATTAGTTTAGGGGTTAGATACCTTTACTTGTATCTAATTTCGTTTTGCTTATTATTTTTGTTTTTTTGTGTTTCAGGTTCTCAGAAAATACATGAGACGAACCAGAAGCTTTGAACTCCGACCGCTTGACCTAGAAATTGAAAGAACCATCAGACAGTTGAGAAGGGAAATGTGAGAAGGCCAAGAAGCTTTAGTCAACATGGAACCTGAACCTCTAGAAGTTGCACCACCAATACCCATTCGAGAGAGAACCATTCCGGTGGTCGACGGCTTCATTTCCTGTATTGTACTTCCTCATTTACCAGAAAATGTGTGTGACATCAAAACATGCATTCATATGATCCAACAGTCAGTGTAGTTTGGGGGAAATTCAACTGAAGATCCTAATGCCCATATCAGCAACTTCCTGGAAGTTTTCGGTACTTTCAATTACAACCGAGCAGCTGAAGAAGCAATGAGACTGCGAGTTTTTCCATATTCCCTGAAAGACAGACCTAAAGCTTGGCTATATTAGTTACCAGCAGGTTCCATCATAACTTGGAACATTCTAGCCACCAAATTCCTTGCAAAGTACTTTCTGTTGGACAATTATGACCTATAGCATCACTATTTGTACAGATCATGGTGTTGTTGTACAAATTAACTATGTGACAAAGGAAATTACTCTTCTATCATTTGTAATTAGATTACCAAGATGTATAAATGATAAAAGGTCCATATGATTAGTTTCGAATTGAGATGATATGAGACAGTATCAATCCACGAAGGTTTAATCATTAAATATCCCTAGTCATAGTATTATCGAGATTGGACATCGATAATGCGAAATAAACTAGTATTACACTTGTGCGCGTTGTGGGTTACATAACGGCATAGTTCTCATATATTTGGGTATAAGATACTCATGCAAGTGTAATAGGAGGTTGTGTTTACTGATGGTACGGAAACAGCTTCGCTATGGATATACCCCTGTGAATTCCATTGGTAGTATGACTATGTGTCTATGGAAGTCCGAATCAGGGTAGGTGTATTTGGTATTAACCTGAGACTTGCACCGCTAATACTTGCGACAATCAATATGCTTTGGTTTTGGTCGTCCAGGGCTTTAACAGGTTCTGTGTACGACTCTTCTGGGTATATTGAGAATCGTAGTGTTTTGGGTGTGATGTCAAGATGGAAGTATCACTCCAATCATAGTGGAGATGATGATCACGTAGGATAGGGAACTGGTTCTCTTATGTACTACAATCATCGGGATAATATGACTAGGTCATGTTTATCCGATTATAGAGACTAGTTACCAGAGATCTGATATGTGCTTCGTACGGGGCAGACACAATTCCAGCCCCAGGCCTTGCACGTGACATTCGATACTGGATCGTAATACGCAATACTATGTATACTACGCCTGATATAAATCGCATATTCCAGTAAGAATATTTCTGGAGAATTGGCTAGGCACGGTGCTTTGCTAGAAGCCAACCATGTCTTGTAAATCGGTAAAATCGTAGTACTAGGTACGTACGTGTTCGGATAGTCCGACTACCGAATTTACTGCCAACATATCTGGGGATCTCATGGGTCGCTTCCCAAAGATTCACCGATGACGTATGACTCGCACTTTATTAATCTGGGATTAATTATAAGAGAAGAAATTAAGCTGGGATTAATTACGGAGATATTTTATCTAGGATAAAATATTAATTTAAAGAGAGAACGATTAACTTGGAATTAATCGATAAAATAATATATTCGATATATTATACGAAATTGGATTTCGACGTGGAATTAAAATTAGATTTTAATTCGGGCGAACAAGTTAATTTAGAATTAATTCGTTAGCGACGTGAATAGTAATTTTGCTAGGCTTAATTATTTAATTACGTCGCAACGGAAAATTCGTTAATTCGAAATTAGCGAACCCGAGCCCGGGAGTGTTTGCGCACACGTATTTCGAATTCAAGTGCGGCCCACAAGTTTTGGGGGTTTTAGGGGCTAAATCCGGTAACGCAGCGGAAGCGGTGGAAAATCAATTTTCCGATTTCAAAAATTTTTCTCGGATTAATTAAATAAACATATTTATTTAATTATCCAATAATCAAATTATGAAATAAAATTCAATAAATCATATTTAAGTGAATTTACCGAATTACCCTTACATTTGGTATTTAGTCCATTTTAGTCCGAACTTGATCAAATCAATTTTGAATGATTCTAAATCATTTCTAAGATGAACTTAGCATGTTCAAAACATCAAAACACCAAGGGCAACATAAATCCCCATTTTTCTTCATTTGGCCGAATGCACCACTTTGGTGCCAAGTGTGCACTTTGTCATTTCATGCATCAAAACACATCAAGATGTAATCCAATGAACATGAAACTTTATATGCATCATATACACATCCAAATAAACAAGTTATATGAAAAGAACCAAATTTGGAATTGGTCATGAACGCTAATTTTTCAATTTCTTCAAATTGGACAAATTAGACCAAATTGGTTAAATCCAATACTTCAATCATGTTTCTTCCATCCAATAAAAGTCTCAACACAATGAAAAAACTCAAGATCAAATATAGGTCATCTAAGAGTGGGTCAACAACTCTAGATTCGCAACAAGGTTTCCAAAACCATAAAAGAATACTTATAACTACACTAGTCACAAGCTTTCTCCATTATACATGCTCAATACTTTCATCAAAGTTCACAACCAAATAAAACACAAACTATAAGAAGAGAGACAACAACAAAGCAACAAAAAATGATGCTAAGCATGTTAGAAACAATTTTCATGTTGAAGACATTGAAAGATAACTTACAAAATCATAATTTTCAAGTCATCTTCCTTTAGGCTTCAAGCTTTTCTCTCAACTTCTTTTATGTTTATTTTGGTATCAAATGAACTCCTTAAACCCTAAAATGAAATTACACAATATATACCTCCTCCAAAAGAAGCCTTGGCCGAAATTGGTGGAGAAATATATAAAATATCATGATATTTTATTTCATTTAATTTTGCTTATCAACTTGCAACTTTAATCATCAAACAATTTAATGAATAAAGTAAGTCAACAATTGCAACTCAAAAATATAACCATTATATTTAATTAAGGGTCTTGGCCGAAATTATGTATACATATATACCAAAATTTCATTTCAAATTCATTTAACAAAAATTTGATCAACTTGATTAAATATCTAAAAACACTTTAGTAGATATTTATCACTTGGTTAACAAAGGCAACCATGCCATTTAATTCAAATATCCTAAGTTAATATATTTATATTTTAATTAATTTAATCATTTAACAATTAAATAATTAATTAATTAATCAAATACAAATATATTAAATATATGTATAATATTTACATTAAATATCAAATACATATATTTATTTAGGATATTATTATTAATGTTGCTCTAGTGCTCTACGAGTATATTTCATTATTGAGACTCTCTAGATTCAGGTATATCCGTCACGAAATCTAATTTCGTGTGCATAATCTATCCACCCGTAGATTATGACGATCACAGATAAACTAGCTGAATCATACAGGTCGAGGTCATTGCATACGTTAATCCCTCCGTCACAGGTATCCGGATAATACCAGAGATATAGATGTAAACGTCAAATCTCTATAGGTATTATCCTATCGACGTATCTTTTAGCAATCTTTAAATAACACTCGGAACTTACTTCCGATGTATACAGTGGCCACATATTTTACAGACTGCTAATATATATGGACTACCTATGCTCTGCACACAGAACTGACGGATCCTATCTTGACACACACAGGATATCCTGAGGATCGATCCATACCCAACGAACAGGCGGAGGTCTGATCTAAAAAGATCGGTGATGTGACTGCCATCTAAGTGTGGAGGATGTCTCATACATCCACAGTGGTGTCTCAAGTCGAAGGACCACTATGCTACTCAACCCGAGAAGATTCTTATTGATGTTGGTGTACCATCCATTAAGAATCTTTGATGAGTCGTTCAATGTTTATCCACTATAAACACCTACACATCTATACGAATCTCATAGAATCATGGTTCATTGGGATAAACCATCAGACCAGTCTCGATATACGACATGTACTGGTCTCAACGGATTTGACTAACCGACCCGTGTTAGCAAATCTTGACCATGAACTATGTTTGATAATATTCATATAGTAGTGACACTTCCCAATGTCAATTACAAACTAACTTTGTAATTGTGTACTGCATTATATATTATCGGGCCTTTGTCTAATATATACATATCACTAAACCACATTTAGTTTCAATCTAATCATAATCAGATCGAATACGTATATAAGAACAAGAGGTGCAACCATAAATAAGTAATATTATGGAATAAGGGGATGTTTGTATTCATGAGTCAGACATAAATACGGTCCGGATTGGCGCTCTGAGCACCAACCCCAACACAAGTCACATCAAGCGTCAAATCATTAGTCACTTTGATTGATGTGATGTCTAGTCATTTTGAGTGATTTGACAACTTGTCATGAGTTATTGATGGTGGTGGTTGAAGGCTTTAAAGCCTTGTACCAAATTTTGGTAAATGGATTTTTGAATTTCATTTTTGTATATTAGATACACAAACCAAAAACCAACCAACACATCTCTCATTCTTCTCTCCTCCATCCTCTCGGCTTTGAGGCCATTTTCTTCCTTCGTTCACTGCAATTATCGTGAGCCAAGGAGAAGCTTAGGTGATTTTTGTGGCAAAAATTACCGAGTGCTAGTACACATTCGGGGTCTTGCGAAGGTGATAGGGAAACCCACCCGTGGGCATGGAATCACATCCAAAGCTTGAAGCTTGAAGGATCACCATGGCCGATTTTTTGGAGCACAACAAGAGCAAAAACCGTGAGTTCAAGGAGCTAAAAGTTTTTATGTTCTATGCATCGCTAAACCGATCAATGTAAGTATGATTCCGCCGTACTTCTTGATGTATTCACATATGTTTCTTGCTTGAATTGATCATTGGGACTAATCTAGAAACCCAACAATGGTATCAGAGCCATTTTGAGCATGAAATGAATTTAGGGTAAAATTTAGGCAAAATCAATTTGAGCATGATTTGATAAAAATTGATTGATTGAGTATGCTTGAATAATGATGTATTGAAGGTATGTATATGATCAATTTCATGAAATATTGATTGGATCAATTTTTCCCCAATATGTGAGGCTTGGCCGAATGTATGCAATTCCCTAATGTCATGGTATTTTCTGTTTTTTTGATCATTGGATGAGTTGGAAAATATGGGGTAATGTTGAATTGGATTTAATTAGATTAAAACCGAATCGGACAAAGAAATCCCTATCATTGCCGTGTCTATAAGCATGTAAAATGATGTGATTTTTTTATTCAAATGTGTTGGACATGTTTTGATGATAATGAGCATAATTAATTGAGTGAATTAGTATTTTGGAAATGTTAATTTGGTTAATTAATTATGACATACACTTTAGTTAATTAAGTTATGAAATTTGGAATTTTTGTAATTTAATTAATTGGGCCAAATTTGGAATTGGGCTTTTAAAATGAACAGATAATCAGGTGGCAGATCATCTATCGAGGCTTGAGAATGGAGAAACAGCTGGCAAAGAACTGACAATCAAAGAAACATTTCCAGATGAACAGCTGTTTGCCATGAAACAGCAGGATGTCCTTTGGTATGCTGACTATGTCAACTTCATTGTATCAGGAAAATGGCCGTTGGAATGGACAACTCAGCAAAGGAAGAAATTCTTCAAAGAAGTCAAACATTATGTCTAGGATGAGCCGTACCTGTTCAAACGGTGTGCTGATCAATTATTGAGACGGTGTGTTCCACAGTAGGAGGTCAACAGTGTTCTGCAACACTGTTATTCAAACGGCGAACACTTCAGCGAAAATAAAATTGCAGCCAAAGTCCTACAATCAGGTTTGTTCTGGCCCACTCTTTTTAAAGATGCTTATCTTTTTGCTCTTCAAAGTGACAGGTGCCAGAGAACGGGGATATTTCGAAGAGAAATGAAGGACCATTGCAAAATATTCTGGAAGTGGAGATATTCGATGTGTGGGATATAGATTTCATGGGACCCATTTATTCCATCATTCGGAAACCTGTACATCCCGATTGCTGTAGACTACGTCTCCAAATGGGTCGAAGCAATTGCACTACCATCCAATGATTCAAAAGTGGTGATCAAATTCCTGAAAAAGAATATTTTCACTCGGTTCAGAACACCTCGTGCAATCATCAATGATGGTGGCACACATTTCTGCAACAGATACTTCGATGCACTCCTATCCAAATACGAAGTTACGCACAAGGTTGCCACTGCTTACCATCCACAGTCAAATGAACAGGTTGAAGTTTTAAACTGAGAAATCAAAAGAATCTTGGAGAGAACCATTGGATCAACAAGGAAAGACTGGTCAACAAAACTGGATGATGCGTTATGGGCCTACCAAACAGCTTACAAGACACCCATTGGTATGTCCCTATATCGATTGGTGTTTGGGAAAGCGTGCTATCTGCCAGTTGAACTTGAGCACAAGGCTTACTGGGCACTAAAGAAGTTGAATCTTGATCCACAAGCTACAGGAGAGAAAAGATTCCACCAACTCAACGGATTGGAGGAATTTCACTTACAGGCTTATGAGAATGCCATATTGTACAAAGAAAATAGCAAAAAATGACATGATCGAAAAATAGTACACAGACAGTTGGAACCAAGGTAGCAAGTTTTGTTGTACAATTCACGGTTGAAAATTTTCCCTGGAAAGTTGAAATCAAGGTGGTCAGGTCCATTTGTGATCACTCAGGTTTTACCATATGGAGCTTTTGAGTTACTGGATCCCAATACCAAAGAAACATTCAAGGTTAACAGTCAGCGTGTTAAGCACTACTAGAGAGAATCATTTGAGCGACAAAAAGAAAGTGTCACACTTTCAGATCCAGCCTAATGTTTGAGAAGTCACGTCTAGCTGACGACGTTAAACTTAACGCTCGCATGGAGGCAACCCATGCAATTTGTGTATATATTGTGATCTGATTTTTTTTATTTTTGTGTGTTTAATTTTTGCAGGTAAATTCATTTCATGATGGAAGAAGCTCTCGCAAATCTTCACAAGCAACTTCCTTCTCTCACTCAAAACTCTCTGATGAAAGTCTACAAAGCTCACTTGGAACAGATGAGACTACTCACGATCCATGGTGTTCTTAATGACATTCATTGGGTAATTGAAGCACGGGTCCGATTGACAGGTGAGTCTTCTGACTCTTTTATTTCACATCTGCCTGGTTTTGGAAGAAACACCTATGCAAAGAAACATAGAGCTAAGCAAATGGGTGTTTGTTACAAATGTGCATGCTAGAATTGCAATACTCGTTGTCGTTATTTAGGAATCATGTCTGATAATCGTGAAGACAAAATTAAATTCATTAGGGATGGCTTGAGTAAGGAGTCTTTAGATGATATATCTTCGACTCCTAGACGCATCCCAGTGGATATGTTCACATAGCCTTTTGCAAATTACATACACAATTCCAAAAAGAAAGACAACAATTAAGTCTTGGGAATCTGACTCAAAAAGACCATGTTTGCCAATTTATAAGAAAATTGGATGGGAAGCTTGTCCCTGACGCATAGACGTCAATCAAGCCGCTACTTTTCACATATTATATCTCTTTGTCTTTTCCTAATAACTGTGATTTGTTTTGTTGTTTTCTTTTACTTCCTCCGACAGGATCCAGACCTTTTTGACTATCACGATTTATTTTACTGTTAACTAATAATTGTCATTTGGGCTATACTAGTGCTATTATTTTACTCACCCTTTTCAGGTATTATAAATTCAACTCATCATTGCACTTTTGAAGACATCCAGAGTAAAACATGGAAGCTACTTCAAGAAGACGAGTTGAAAATATCTGTGTCTTTTGCGGTACTAGTGTTGGTGTTGAGCCACAATACGTAGAGGCATCACAGGAATTGGGTCGAGTCTTAGCTGCAAGGAATATGCACTTAGTATATGGCGGAGGCAATCTTGGACTAATATGGATCGTTTCAAAGGTCGTACAGGAGGGAGGTAGTCACGTTTTGGGAATCATCCCAAAACCCTTGACAGAGGCAAATCTTATTGGACCATCAAACGGAGAAGAGCTAATTATGCCAGGTATGTCTGAACGACTGGTAGAAATGATTAACCGTGATGATGCTTTTATTACTTTGCCAGGTGGCTTGGGTACATTGGAGGAAATTTTTACAGTGTTATCTTGGGCGAACCTGAAAATACACCAGAAATGGCTTGGACTGTAAAACGTTGAAGGATTTTATGATTTTCTTTGTGTATTTCTTGATGATGCCCGAAAAATGGGTTCGTGTCAAAACCTATGAAAGAATTCCTCTTTAATGCCAGAACTGCTCCGGATCTAATTGACCAAATCTTAGCCTATGAACCACAAACTGACCCTATCTTTTCAAAGATAAATTGGTCTGAGGATGATCGTGGTAAGAGGCGTAGGATTAATCTGGATCTTAACCTTTAACTTTTCGTGTAAAATTTCAGCTAATCATGTACTATCTTCTAAACTCTTCTTCTATTGTTTAAGACATTGGGGGCAATGTCTCATTTAGGTTTGGGGGAAGGAATTAGTTGATCGGTATCTTATTTTTAGTTGTGTGTTGTTTTTATTTTTTAGTCCAAAATATTTCGAAAAATACAAAAAAATTGAAATTTTTCAAAAATTACAAAAATATTTTACGTTTTTGTGTTTTTTTTTTTATTTTGACTAAAAAGGTGAAATGGTAAGAGATAGCTGTGTGAGAAATTTCCACTCCTGAGACGTATCTCAAACCTATTTCGGAACAAGTTAATTTTTGTTTATTTCTTTTTGAATTATTTAATTTGTGAATTCTCCATAATACTCACTAAAATGAATCTTCTTATGCTCAGTTGGCAGGTACTATCAACATGCATGGTAACATACATGCATAAGCTGAAATTGAAAAGTTTATAATATTCAGTGCTCTAGTTTAATTGGAGGAAGCATCTCAAAAATCAATGGAGTAAAAAAAAAATCTGAGATCCGAGTTATTAAGTCTGTAAGGGTGTTTTAAACACATAGTTCCCTAAAGCCAACTGGTTTGGGAGACGCCGACCCAACACTCGCTACATAGATGGAAGATATTGTATATAAATAAATAAATAAATAATTAATAAAATCAAAGAAAAAATCAGAAAAATCAGAAAAATTATTCCATTACTACAAAAGGTGTGAATTCTGATAAAACTTTAGGACAAAAATATTACTCTCTTCTCAACTGCACTTATGACTGTTGTGGGCAAAAATGAGTTGATTAATATTTTGTTGGCTGTGTATATGGAGAATGGTAAATATAATCAGAGAATTTACTTATTCAGTAATTAAAAAGGAAATAAAACAACTAGTAACTTGAAGTAGAAGTTTCACCTGATTAGTCATTAACTTCTTTATTCTCTCTTCGCTTGTCTTTTTGTTTTTGTGTGCATTAGTTTCACTACATTTTTACTTTTGTAAAATGTTTGTGGGTATCATTGTTGTAAACCCTCACGAGACTACAACTCGTCCACTAGGGACACCTGTGGGTTTAAAGGCTTGTTGCATATGCTAAATGCAACCGTGATCCCTACGAAAGTGGCTTAGTTAAATTTTATTTTAAAGATGTTTATGTTATTTTATTATATGTTTTGCTCGAGGACTAGCAAAATGTTATGTTTGGGGGTGTGATAAGTGGTAATTATATCACTATTTCCCACTCATTTAACTTAATATTTTGTATAGTTTCTTAAGTTTTGTGAATATTTTGATGTGTTTTATGTTATTTTGTAGATAAATAAAGTTTCAGGACTCTCCGGAGGTGATTTGGGGCAAAAATAGTGAAAAACGGACAAAAAGACATTTTCGTAATTTTACGCATCGCGACGCCTAACGTGCGCTGATCCATGATAACGTGCGATGGGTCCACGTGTCAGAATCTGAGAAGTTTGACTTTGCTAACATGCGTTGTGCCACGTGTCACCATCACAGCTGGTCTACTAACGTACGCCGTGCCACATGTCGCAATCCTACAGTGCCGACAATCACCATCACCACGTGTCGCCACGTGTCACTCCACGTGTCTGCCACGTCCTCATACACATCACCGGTTTACCGAGTCAAAGTGCCACGTCATCGCCATGTCATCATCAACCAATCACAGCGTGCCACATGTCGCAATCCTACGGTGCCGACAATCACTTTCGCCATGTGTCGCCACATTAGTGCCATATCATCGCCATGTCAGCGTCACGTTAGCTCAATTATTGACTCATTTATCCGAATTGACATGTGGCAGATAAGAATCTGAAACCGACGCAAGAACAAACTTGGCGTCGCGACACGGGTAGCTTATTGAGGCCTATAAATAGAGCTCAAAATTTTAGTTTCAGATGTACCTTCCTCTCTGAATTCTCTGATGTAAATATGGAGTTTTCTATCTAGTTTGTTTTAATTTCAGTTTTGTAATTAATTTTAATTACGTTCTGTAATAATAGTAATTTACTTTCTTTACTTTTACAGTTTTTACTATTCAACCATGAGGAGGTAACTTCCCCCTGCTAGGGTGAAAGATAATTCTTTTACTATTTCTATTTAGATTAATCTCCCTTAATTATAATATATTTACTATTTAAAACTTGACTTAAAAAGGATACTGCTATATTGGTCGGTTGGTAATTCGTTTTAAACTGGTTTAAACTTGACTTAAAAAGGATACCGCCAGATTGGTCGGTTGGTAATTAAACTTTCTTACCGCCTATATGGCAGGTTTATTTTGATTCCGCCTTTATGGCTGGTTGGACTTAATTTGACTTAATCAGGTTACCGCCTATATGGCTAGTTGGTAAAATCATCACAAGTTAATATATTATATTAAGGGAGATATCTAATTAGTAATTAGTAAAAGTTGATCCTTTTACTCTAGCATTTTATTTTATTGCAATTTACTTTTCAGCTTTTACTTTACCGCAATTACTTTTCAGCATTTTTACTTTATGTCTTTTATTTTACTAGCCCTAGTTATTTGTTGTAACTAAATTAGTTATCTAGGGTTGTGATGAAATCTAATATCACCGGTTTATAAGGGGTTATTTTATAGTTTGGGTAATTTAAAGGTTTACTTATTAAGTCTTAAACTTCATGCATCTTGGTAATTGGCCACTAATAAGATTGATATGGTAAATCTAAAATAAACTTGACAAAGGAATTTTAGGTTTCAGCCTTAGACTTAATAGCCCATGTCTTCCTTGAGGATAGATAACCCTTTAATAGATTTCCTTACAGGATAGACATATACCTGTCGGGTGGGGGTAGCCATAATTGGAACTTAAACTTAATGAATCCAGATAATTTAGTTGACATAGACATACAGTTCAATTGGGTTAAACTGGGTATTTGCGTCTGACCATCGACAGAGGCTTTCGCATAATTTCGTGTTCCAGGTTAGTAAACTGATTTATTACATAAACATAAAATAACCTTTTCATTTTTTAAAAGGTATTAGAAAGATTCACAACCCTAGATAGTTTCCTAATATTTAACCTACTTTCGTGCAATTTATTTACTCGTTTTTAAATTTATCATCACCATTTCAAATCAATCAAGCAACCTGTTAGATACTAGTAATCATTTGACCTCATAAAATTAATAGATTAGGTATTAAGTCCTCGTGGGATCGATACTTTTTATACTACTTGAACGATACGTGCGCTTGTGTTATACGCGTGTGTAAGCACCGGTCACACACATTGCCATAATTTAAAAAATTATAATATATCAAGGGATTATCAAAGTAGTAACAAAATACAAATTAATCAGTCGGGCCGGATAAAATTATTTTTGGCCGGATTTGCTGCGCAAACTAGAAAGGTTAGAAACGCAGAATTATCCATATGACAGTCGTGGTAGGCTTAAAATCATTAACATGCTAGGGTTGTGCATAATCAACATAATAAATAGATTATCATGACACAATAAATAATCAAAACTGATAAAAAGGTAAGAAAATAGACATTCACAACCGTTTCCAATTGGTACGTGGAGTTATATCTCAAGTGCAGACTACATTACCGTCCATTTGGAATCGGCTATGGAATTTAAGTTTGGGTTTCCATCCTATATACTACTGGGAGCAAGCATAAGAGGCTGAATGTAGCCAGTTTGAGTCAAAGTCAAGAATAAAGCCCACAACCATCAAAGTCAGAAATAAATCCTGCAGACAATCACTAAAGTCGGGAATAAAGCCTGCGGTCATTTTAAACATCGGGAATAAAGCCCACAACCACCAAAGCTATGAATAAAGCCTGCAACCATCAAAGTCT